>PISX010006738.1:0-94639 GCA_004024625.1 Mellivora capensis | reverse complement strand
TCTGAAGTTAGCTCCTGTGCACAGAAGGCTGGGAGAAACTGAAGAAAAAGGTGGCAACTCCAGGTTGGGAGGTAGCAGGTTTAAAAAACAAGGGAGCTTATGTACAAGGCTTGTCTGGAGCAGCAGCTAGATGAGTAGGTCTCTGTACCTACTCACCAAATCTTAAAAAGTTTATACAGAGGCCTTAACCAGGTTCAGTTATGTATACAGGCCAAATGTCTCAGCACCACATCAACATCGTAGAGTTGTGTCCTTGGAGTAGCTTCTGGGAGTGGGAAAGGCAAGTGGAACCCACATTCCAAAAACAGGGGAGGGGGAGAGGATCCTCTAATTGCTAGGGTCCAGCTCCCAGGGCAGCTGGTGGTCACATCCTCTCATTGACCTCCATTGACCTATATTTTAGTGTTGCTGAAATATAGACTCTTAAATCTCTTTCAGAATTGCTTTGTGCCTTCCTGGAGTTTACAATTTTACAAGGAAGACAAGCATTAAGCAACATGGGACATTATCAAATGCTGCTGAAAGATTAAGAAACATGTAACTTGAAGGCATTGCAGAGAGAATGTCCCAAAGCATAGGGTACTCTCTTTCTTTGAAAAAGAAGTAAAAGATTTAGATTTTTGTGTATAGATTTGTGTTTAGATTTATGTATATAATATGACTTGATCAAAATAATGTTGGTTTCCAAAGTATCACTGACTTTAACTTGTAGAACCAAAACTATTAGGTAAGGCGCCTCGTACCAACATACATATTAGCCCAATACAAACCTGCTTCTCTGAACATTTCTTCAGAATTGTAGTAAACATGTTTGGCATGTTTTTCTCTCTGGCCAGAATCTTCAACACTTTTTTTTTTTCCAGGAACTTACTGTATTTGATTTCTGCTTTTCCAAGACAGAAGCCAGAATGCCTTTTTTTTTTTTTTTTTTGTCTTCTTTAGAACTAGGGTATGAGTATATGATCTGGGCAGCACCTACTAAAGGTACCTCCTGGAAAATATTCATATATTATACTATTTTTCAACTTTTCTATAAGTTCAAAAACCACAGATTAAAGTTATGGTCCAGAAGGGAATGCTAACAATCTTTATACATCAAACTATACTCAACCCCAGGGAAAATACGGGGGCTAGAGGAGTATCCATCCAGCCCTGTGACAGATGCCCAGGGTTGAATGAACAATGTTGGATCACATGTGTGGTATTTGGAAGAACCATTACATTTCATTTCTCTAGCCATTCCCAAGCTAAAATGTATATGAGAATCTCCTGAGCTTGCTACAATACCATTTCCTGAAATTCTGCCTCTTGAAATTCTGACTTAGTAGGCCTGGGGTGAGACTTGGGATTCTGCATTTCTAAGCTCCCAGGTGACAATGCTGCTATTCTAGCATCCAGAAAACACTGTGAGGAGCAAGGCTCTAGATATCATAAAAGTTATCTACAAGTACCCAGCAGATTCACAACAAACTATCGCTGGCATCCTTGAGTGAAGCTGTTTCAGTGAGGTGGTAGAGACTAAAGCCAGATTAGGAGTCTAAGAAATTTAAGGAAGTCAAAATACAAGGAAGATGGGTTCTAAAAAATGGGAGAAACTCTAAAAGGCTGATAGGAAAGAGTCAACAGAGAAAGAGAGGTTGTAACTATGGAAACAGAGTCACTGGTCAATGAATAAAGTTTCTTGGGGGATGTGCCCCCAAGAATAGGGTAGGGGATTGTCTTTGACAAAAAGAGGCACCTCTTCCCACCCTAACATGTGGATAAGAGAATAGAAGAGTGGGGGGATGTGTCGTACATTAGTAAATCTGGTGTCAGGAAGTACAGGGCTCCTGTACACTGATAAGGAGGAAAGGACTTTTTGATAGGGAGGGAATATATGTAAGGCAGCAACGTTTGAAGAGCCTGGAGGTTAGAGACCACTGTGTGGGTTTAGATCATACAAGAAAAGTGATTAGGGACAGACTTGCTCAGAATTGCAAGGTCCAAAATGTTTCCAGTCTACAGGTCATATATGTATTTTTTGTTTCCCAGTAGCACTTGGCATCCTAGATACAGACTCAAATAAAGCAGGTCGTTAAGTTCACTTAGGATGAGGCTTTTGCCAAGATAGATGCAATGGAAGGACAAAGGAGCAGGAGAATTTATTTCTTGAAGTTTTGATTTTTGTGTACTTGTTAAAGAAAGGAGTGGGAAGAGCCCTCTATCTCAATGTTATGTCCGACATTGAGGAGAAGCACTAAGATTTTAATTTTTCACCATTTGTAAACTGCTTAGATAATAATGACTAAAGACATTCATCAGTATGAAAAACTATATAAATTGTGGCTTTTGTAGTACATTAGAGTGAAACTTTACTCTGCATTTTAAATTCCTGTTATCAGGAACAACTATTAGAAGAATAACGAAATAAGTCATTTTCATATATTTATAGCACATATTCGTTTTTCTCAATCTCTCAGAAAGAGCAGCCTATATAAATGAATTTAAGTGCTTTTTCATTAGTATAAATAAAATGGAAATTAGTGTAAGGAATTGCTGTAAATACTGTAGGGTAAAGTACTTTCCACAATCTTTTTCTTGAACGATGGTGGCAGTTAAAAGAACATTTCAATACTTGTTCTTGGTAATGAATAATATAAACCTGAAGAAGTAAAATCTCTTTTCTTGGGAAGCACATGACAGCCACAGTTGAAAGGTAAGATCTTAAAATGAATCTCTCCTCCCCATCTGGTGCCCACAGGGCCAATGCATTTTACATGAAGAAAGGTGCTCCTATGTTTCCACAGCTGCTTGTTACCCCACACCTATGTCCTGCCTTCAGCCAGCACCACTTCAAGATCCTTTGTACTATTCCATTACACCACATCCTCAGAGAAGTACTTCTGGAAGCCATCCACCATCTGGGCCCAAGGAACCTACCCTTCCCTCCATTAACTGTGAAAACGAACCTTCTTCCTCTAAAAAGCCAAGCTTCTTGAGCCTTCCTCTATCTCCAAGTACTACACTTTGTCTAGAAAACTCTTCCCTCAGATATTCAGATAGATCACTCCTTCAATCCATTTGGACATCACTTGAAAAGCCATCCCCTGGAAGCTAACTCCCCTAATCATCCTGACAATCAGGCCCATCCCTCTATCCTTTATTCTCCGTGGTGGAGGCTGCTATCTACAAAATTCCATCCTTTCCTCTTCCAGTAGAATTAGAGTTGCCCAGCTACACCGTAATCTCCCTTCTCCCTGTGGTTAGTAGACTTTCCTTTCGAAATGTAAATTCACATGGTAAGACCCCTCCCACCTTCAGGCCAGCTCCCAGAGGTCCTGGGCCTGCCCTTGTTGTGCTCTGTCTGCCATCTGAGGCTGAAAAGCCACAAAGTCACAGTCATGCAGAGAACAACACAGCCCTAGGGAATTATGAAACAACACAGGGAGAAACCAGACCCATATGGAGTCTAGTTGACCAGCCTAGAACACTCCTCTTAAACTACAAGTGAGAGAAGTAGACGTCTCCCTTCTTTAAAGCACTGGGTTTGTGTAAGATTTCATTGTTACAGCAGCTTCATCCTACCCTAACTTACTTTTCTATTCCTCCTCACAGCACTTGTCACTACTTGACATTACCTTACAAGTGTTTTTGTTTTGTTTTACCTGCTTATTGTCTGTGTTGCTTCATTGGGGGATCAGCTTTTCTGTTGCTCCTTGCTGTTTCTCAGCAGGGAGAATGGAAGTAGGCACTAGAAAACTTTGGTGAATGAGTAATGAGCACACGAAAGTGTGCTGAACGAATTATGACCTTCAACCGGGGCTCTGCTCCCAGACCTGCTCTTCCCCACTCCTCCGCCCCCCACCCCCACGCTGTACCTCCTGCCCTCCCACGTGTGCAGCTGGGCTGTATGCATGCCGGAGCTGAGTCAGCACAAGGTCTGGGCTGGGTTGCAGGGACCCGAGGCTGCCCAGTTCATAATCATGAGCAGCACGGCAGCCTCCTCCAACAAGTGCAGCTGAGCTCAACGGAAATGTAGTTCAGGAACTTGGCTTTCAGGGAGTGTACACTTCTGTCAAGAACCTTAACGCTAACGGCCATTTCAGAAAGTAGACAGGTTGGCAAAGCAAAAGGAATTGAGCCCTGCAAAGAACTCATCTCCAAGATTAAATCTTTGAAGATCCTCAGATAGCCATTATTACCCTGGCTCCCTTCCAGCTGAGAGAGTCAGCAAAATGATCAGTGTCTTATCTCCCAGGTAAAGGAAGATACTCAGAGCCCATTTCTTTTTGAGTGTATAAAATAAAAAATTCTACTGAGTGGTTACTTCCTGTGTTTGGCAGTTTTAAGATAGACAGTACTTCTCTGGAACCGAGGGGGAATTGGCAGCAGCAAGTTTTCACATGCTAAAATAGCTCATCAGCTTCCCCTGGCATGATTGTTAAGTGGGTTTAAGTGCTGCATTTTTTTAGGATAATTTACGGAATTGTTGATTAAATATATATTGCATTTCATTTCCAAAGCTAGCCCAAGTTTCCAGCTAATTCAAAGCAAATGTGAGCTAATAGATAAGAAATGTTGCAAGGATTCCTTTGCAATTTCACCTTTTAACTGATTGACTTGAAAAATTAAATTATCAACACACACCCTTACCCACAGACACATAGGAATTAACTGTATGAAATAATGTTTTCTCTCATAGTCAAGCCTGGACTTCCACTTATTTTATTACTCTCCCCCTCTTGCTTTTTCTACAAAGATTGTAAGTCCCTTGAGAGCAAGATTTGGGTTTAATATTTTCCTTGTTCTAATCAAGGAGTTTAGTACAGTGTTATAAATATGATACACTCTCATAAATACTTGATTAAATAATCAGGAATTGAAGTTAATTTATTGTTGCAATATGTAAAAACCTTCAAGTAGCTCTGAATTCTCTCTATTCAGAAATTATGAAACCCTAAGTAATTAATGCTGATCCATACACTGAAGATCCGCACTGAATTAGGCTGTTTTGGAGGAATCATGCTGTAGTCACATTCATCGTCAACTTTCAACCGAACATTGAAAATTTCACCAGAAATTTGAAATATATCCTCCCCCATAGTAATATACTTTATTACTTTAGTATGTTAGTGAATTTTCCCAGTACTTCCCTTAGATTCAGACAAGCAGAGCCTTTGATCCAAGCCCTATGCCTCAGGGGCCCAATCTCTAGAGCTTTGGAGTACATTCCTTGAAATTTTTAAAGTCCTCTTCCAGTGCCTGGGACAAGCTAGAGCTATAAACGCCATCTTCACAAGGTCCCTTTAAGCCAGACAGGAGCTCAACGTAGCCCTGGTCTCATCTTGTCCCACTTAGGACAACCTCTGACCTTGTATGTTACATGCAGAGTTGGCCAGGTGTCGCAAGGAGCTCTAGGATTCCTATCCATGGGTTGTATTTGGGTGCCATGCCTAGTAGCTGATTCTAGGAGGATATTCTACCAAGTAGGTTACACTTTCTGGCAGATGAGGTACTTCTTTCACAGTATTGTGCAAGCTCTGGCTGCAAGAATGGTGTTAGCACACCAGTTTGGAGCTGCATTCACTCACATGGGAACATGAGTTCAAGGATTTGAGATACCAGTTGTTCATCTTTGACCATGGGGTTTTACCTGCATATGGAGACCTCTGGTCTCAAGGACCAGAGAGAGCTAAGAAGGATGGCAGAAATTTTTTACCTTCCTCACCTCTTACCATTGATACTAGCCCTGAAGTATCTTGGCTTTGTGTTGGGCAATACTGTGTAGGTGGTTCAGCTTGTATTCTCTGAGAGATTTCAAGACAGTTGCTCCATAATGCCTGTTGTTTCCTTCAGTCAATAACCTATCTAAACTCAAGCCAATGTGGTAACATCCTGCTTTCCTAGATCAGTCTTAAGCCATGCTAGATGTATTGGCTAAGGCTGAAGTAACAATACCACAAACTTGATGGTATATAACAACATCGATTTATTCTCTTATGGTTTGGGGGGCCAGAAGTCCAAAATCAGGTTCCCTGGGCTGAAATCAAGATGTCATGCTAGTTACAGAAGCTCTAGAGGAAAATCTATTCCTTGATTTTTCCAACCACTGAGGCTGCCAGCACTTCTTGGCTTAGCGCTGCATCACCCAATCTCTACCTCCATATTCATATCACCTTTCCCTCTACTGAGTCAAATCGCCCTCTGCCTCTTTATTATAAGAACACACATGATTGCATTCAGGGCCAACCTGGCTAATACAGGATAATATTCTCATTTCAAGTTCTATAATTTAATTCCATGTGCAAAATTTCTTTTGCATATAAAGCAAAATTCACATTCACAAGGTTTAAAGATTAGGGCCTTGATCTATTTGTGGGCCATTATTCAGCCCATCACACTGGACAAAGGATGGAAATTCCATGAGGAAATATGCCACTTTCCTTGATCCCTTTACCTATCCTCTCCAGTGGTGGTGATGTGTGGAAAGCAGAGGTGCAACCAACATTTCAAGAGCTCTCCTCTCTTGCATTCTTAAATGCAGTGATGCCTGTCCAAGAGTTCAAGAGAAGATATGGTTGTAAGATCTGTTGTTTATACTATAAAATTCCAAGATGTGAATTAAAAAATTATTCTGTACATTTTCCTTCATATCCTAGATAAGATTTGCATTTGTAGTTATCAAAGAAAGACTATTCGCAGGTTCCATGATGAATGATGCAGCATCATTTATAATGAGGTAACTAGTATTAAACAAATTGTATTGGGAGAAATGCACAGGCAAAAAGACCTATATTGTTTCAACAAAAACATATTCAAAGACTCATTTCTCTCACCTTTTTCTCATGATGGGAGATATGAAAACAGTCAGGAATGGCATATTTGACAATAAAGAACACAAAGAGATGATTCCTAGACATGAACAGGAAAGTATGTGCTTAGATGATGCAAATAATCTTCTCATGCACTGATTAAAAAATAAACAAATATCTAAACACCTCTTCTATTCATCCCCCTAAAACTTTATTATTAAGTCACCATATCACGGGGTGCCTGGGTGGCTCAGTGGGTTAAGCCTCTGTTTTCAGCTCAGGTCATGATCTCAGGGTGCTGGGATCAAGCCCCGTCTCCGGCTCTCTGCTCAGCAGGGAGCCTGCTTCCTCCTCTCTCTCTGCCCGCCTCTCTGCCTACTTGTGATCTCTCTCTCTCTCAAATAAACAATAAATATTTTTTAAAAAGTCACTATATCTCACACAGGTGCACAAATTGTGTAATATCTTTTTAAATCAAATTATTTACATAAATGGGAGCCTCACAAAATTTGTCTTGTCTGGGGCCCCACAAGTCCCAGACACAGCTCTGAACTCTTCTACATATTGTTACCAGAGACGGGGAAACTTGACTAATGTTAGAAATTCAGATACAAAATTCTTGTTCACCTACCTGATTATGTGGCAAATCGGATGAACAAATGCTGTTAGATTTGGATCCATACTGGAATTTATGGAATTTTTGTAAGGACAAGAGTTTTTCACATTTTTTTGTATGCTTTATCTTCCCAATTGAGTAGGAAGCTCCATGAGACCGGAAGTGACTGCTTTAATTCTTTAGTCTTCTACAGCATTGAACACATAGCAGGGAATCATAATATTTGGGAAATGAATAAATGAATAGCTCCATCCCTGAAAGTTTCCAAGAGAGCAACAATCCCAATCTGGAATTCAGATACAGTATATTGAGAAAATAGAATAAAATGGAAACTAAACTAAGCTGCCCAAAACCCAGTTGCCCTGCTTAATGTATTCCCTAGCTGGCTATCATGTTTGGCCAGAACCTGGAAATAATATCATATTCAATATTAAATAGTAGATTTGATTTTACCATTGCAAACATTAAGTCTCTGGTCAATTTTTTTTCAAAGAAAAATTTCTTTCTTTACAAATTTCCAGATAAATTAGTTGCAAACAACCCCAGCAGTGGCCATTAACAAGGGGTGATATTGCTTCTTAGAACTTATTTTAAAAAGGTGCTGTAGTTTTCTTGGTTGCCAAAATGATTATAGAGAATGATGAATGTTTAGTGGACAGGGTCCGGCAACATGTGGTACAGTCTAGTACAATAACAAAGAAGAATGATCCTGTGACTCAAAAATCTGCTTTAAATGATCTGAATTTTAAACCCAAATCCACATTACATACAGAGTATTTTATGTTTTTTAAAAGATTTATTTATTTATTTGTGTGTGAGAGAGAGAAAAGACTTATTTATTTATTTGTGTGAGAGAGAGAGAGAATACTAGGGAGGCGGAGGGGGAGACGGAGACCAGCAGACACTGCTGAGCGTGGAACCCAACATGGGACTCAATCCCAGGAACCTGAGATCATGACTTGAGCTGAAATCAAGAATGCGACACTTAACCAACTAAGCCATCCAGTGACCCAGTATTATATGTTTTTATATGCTTTTAGTGTGTACTGAGTTTTCCAAGGTTGTAACTTCCATGTTAATTAAAGAAAGAGTCGGTTTCATTTTGTTGGAAATTTTACATACTCTCATAGTAATTTTGGAAAATCACATAACTGCAGGAGGAACTACTCAGGTATTAGGTACCCAGCACAACAATGTTATAGTTTGCATTGGTAGCTGTCACGTTCCCAGTAAATCTATACACAGAAGCAAGCATCTAGCGACTTATTAGTGACTTCTACTACAGCGTTCCCAAGCATCTCTGTATTGAAATATTGTGTCTTATTATCAATTGATCTCCTTTGATTTCTCATTTATCTTGAAATTAGGGAATCATATTGATTTTTAAAAGTCATGTCTGTGGGGGCGCCTGGGTGGCTCAGTGGGTTAAGCCTCTGCCTTCGGCTCAGGTCATGATCTCAGGGTGCTGGGATCGAGCCCCACATTGGGCTCTCTGCTCAGCGGGGAGCCTGCTTCCTCCTTTCTCTCTCTCTGCCTGCTTCTCTGCCTACTTGTGATCTCTGTCTCTGTCAAATAAATAAAATAAAATCTTAAAAAAAAAAGTCATGTCTGTGGGTGGGTTATGTTATAAATGAACTTCATTTAATTTTTTTTATGATTTTATTTATTTATTTGACAGACAGAGATCACAAGTAGGCAGAGAGGCAGGCAGAGAGAGGAAGGGAAGCAGGCTCCCTGCTGAGCAGAGAGCCCGATGCGGGGCTGGATTAAATGTACTTGAGAAAGATTGAGGGCACTGGGGATAGTTTGGTGTATAGTGCAAGAATGAGGTGGTGCTCATATTCAACAATTCAGTCTCAGTTGAAGTTCTTTCCATCACCTGATGTTATTTCCAGCTAATAGGTATGCAAGGAGAAAAGCAAAGGAAAAATGAACCATCAAGAAAGACACTATTCTGGGAGCCGCGGGGAAACCAATGGAAGCAATGATAATTATACTCTACTCAGTAACCAAAACTCAACCAATGGCTCTATATGAATAAGTACAGTCAGTAATAGACAGAAATGGTACATTTGTCATGGAAAAATTCTACCTTACCTGAGTTTATTTGAATCATTTTGAGCATAAATCAAATGTTACATTTTCTCAAAGAAAGACCTCGGGACAAACAAATGCATTTTAGCAAGACTGGAACATGAAGTCCATGAAGAGACAGATTTTATATTTCTTGTACATATTGTTTCCCTAGCTCCTGGAACAGTGTTTGAACAAAACAGGCATTACATACATTTTTCTGTGTTTGATTGATGTGTGAAGGAGCACCAACCTTGGTGACTTAGCTTTCTGGAAACTATTATGTTATCATTACTAATTATCTTTGTAGGACTAGAACCTAAATCCAATATTGGAAAAACTACCTTATGATGATGCCACAGCGAAAGAAATCATCCACAAAAATGAAAATACGACTTATTGAATGGGAGAAGATATTTGCAAATGATAGAACCAACAAGAGGTTACTATCTAAAATATACAAGGAATTTACACAACAGAATATGAAAAAAGATTCAATGAAAAAATGGGCCAATAAGCCAAAAAGACATTTGTCCAAAGAAGACATACAACCAGGGGTGCCTGGGTGGCTCAGCCATTAAGCGTCTGCCTTTGGCTCAGGTCGTGATCCCAGGGTCCTGGGATCGAGCCCTGCATCAGGCTCTCTGCTCTGCTGGGAGCCTGCTTCTCCCTCTCCCACTCCCCCTGCTTGTGTTCCCTCTCTTGCTGTGTCTCTCTCTGTCAAATAAATAAAATCTAAAAGAAGAAGAAGAAGACACAACCAGCTAACAGAAACATGAAAAGATGCTCAACATCACTAATCATCACCAAAATGCAAACCAAAATAACAATCACAAGAGATATTAGCTTACACCTGTCAGAATGGCTATTATTTAAAAAAAACAAGAAAGAACAAGTGTTGGCAATAATATGGAGAATAGGGAATTCTTGTGTACTATTAGTGGGACGTAAATTGTTGCAGCCCCTATGGGAAACTGTATAGAGCCTCTTCAAAAAATTCAAAGTGGAACTACCAATCAATCTATCAATTCCATTCCTGGCTATTAGTCCAAAGGAAGCAAAAACACTAAATTGAAAAGATATATGCACTTCTGTATTCTTTGCAGCATTGTTTACAATAGCCAAGATATGGAATCAACGTAAGTGGTCATTGATAGATGAATGGTTAAGGAAGATGTGACATATATGTAAGTATATACAATGGAATATTATTCAGCCATGAAAAATAAGACCTTGCCATTTGCAACACTATGGATGAACCTAGAGTATTATGCATAGTGCAGTAGGTCAGACAGAGAAAGATAAATGTCATATAATTTCACTCATATGTACGATATAAAAAAACATACAAATGAAACAAAACAAAAAAACCTGAAATATATTTTTGACAATTAAATACGGAAGGTTTTCCTGGGTGGTGGAATTAATCTTCCAGACTGACATGTGAATTGAAAAGCAGGTAGAACAAGGAATCTGCCTCAAGGACATGGATTCCTATAAGGAAATCTTTACTAGCTAGAAACTTGCTTCAGTTGGTGCTTATTGGAAGTTTATTTTGAAGCTGTTTGTTATTCAAATATAAGAAGAATTCAGCAAAATCATGAATCACTATCATTAATTATTCACTGGGATTAAGGAATCGGTTATAACCGTGTCTCCTTTTAATCCTGTTTTATTAATTTATATTCTTGGCAAACTCCTCTACTAAACAGATTCAAGCTTACTGTGGGGACCCAGAGAAAGAATAGAAGGTCCCTGGGGTCAAAGAGCAGCATTTGCTTTAATTTGATAAAATAAATTAGCATGGGATTATGGGTGCTATTAGCATAAAATGCCCCACTGCTGCCACTCTGGCCTTTGAGAAAATGTTCAGTGATTATATTGACTCGGGCCTGATTTTCTATTAAATTGGAGTTTCCCAAGTAGCTATACTAAAATAATCAGGTAGTGTGAGAAGTTGCTGCTGTTTGTGAATATGTCAGTGTGTATGCGTGTGTGTGTGTGTGTGTGTGTGTGTGTTTGTGTAAGTGTGTGTGGTGTTTGTACATGCTGGCATATGGGAAAAAAAATTAAGGTGGCTTTGAACCTCAGAAAAGACCTCCAGGTCACTAGTGGTCCATCCAGCATTGTTTATCTACTCTGGCAGTCGAACAAAGAGGAACAGAATATTTCCCCTGAGATAGCACTTCCAAAGGTTAGAACCGAGCAAAGATGTCTCTAACTTTACTTTCTCTTTCCTATGACTCAAGGTATGAATTCCAGCACCTGAATCATCAAAACGATTTAGCCTTAGGTATCTCTCAAGAAAAACAGAGGCTTATACCTTTGACATATACTGGTCAAAATTCTGCTTCTTGATTGGTTTTAAAATTAGCCCATGTGGAGATTGAAGAGTGTTCCAAGTTTTCGAGTTTTTATGAAACACACCTATATTTTCCACTGTGCCTCTTCTTCATTGTTTTAGATTTCAGTGCTATTTACAACTGAATTTCAATTTCTCAGCCAAAGGCAGTGTGTAGTTTTCACCTTCAAATAGAATGGAGCCCATCACTTCTGCTACATGGGCCTTCTTAATGTGTTTCATCAGCTATACCCTTAGTGTCTTTATTTGCATTTTGTATATGGAATGCAGAATCAGAAATCACACGTTCTTCCAAAGACAAAAGATAGAAATATGCATGTACCTAATTTTATTAAATATATTCCTGGATTTGCAAATCAGTCATATTTCAAATTCACTAAATCTATTTTTTAAATATACCGATAACTAATCTTAGAATATTTTATGATGCTAAAAGTCATCTCTGATTTTTTCTAGTTTATCAATCCCAGTGTAATCATTGGTTTTGCTTTTTATAAAAAATGAAATATTGAAGTCTAAGTTTTCTTTTCAATTTTTAAAAATATTTTATTTATGTATTTGACAGAGAGAATGGTAAAGCACACAAGTAGGCAGAACGGCAAGCAGAGGCAAAGGGAGAGGGGGAGGCAGATTTCCCACTGAGCAGGGAGCCTGATGAGGAACTCTATCCCAAGACCTCAGGATCATGAACTAAGCCAAAGGCAGATACTTAATGGACTGAGCCACCCAGGTGCCTCAAGATTCTCTTTTCAATTTTATCCGTTGTTACCAGATGACTTTGGTGTTCTGGGGGATTTGAAGAAAACTGAAGCCTAGCCCCACCTCAGAAAATGTAGAATTACTTAGAGAAATATCTGAAGGGCCTTCCCAGATAATTATATTCTGACACTGCTGGTCTATGGTTTGATAATGGCTGTTCTGATGAAAGAGAGTTTGAATAAAGTCTGTTCCCTCTGCTAATTGAGTGAATTTGAGCAACAAGGGACTTAAACTTCTAGAACCTCTATTTTCCATGATAAAATGGATATAATCATGTATGTGTCATGCAGTCTTTAAAAATTGCATAAAACACTGAATGCACATTAATCATCAAAGAGGATTCTATATTTAAAATCGTAGGATAGAGTTTCTTGATACTATAAGACAAACCCCTCTAAAAAAGGTAATAACTGATATTTTAATTGGAGGCACTATTCAGCCATTCTCTTTGGACTGATACTTAAGTAAAATAAAGTTCCCATCTTGTTTACAACATTGCGGATGGCTCTTGCACACCTGCATGTCCAAATCCCACTAGACACAGATTATGTCACTAATAGAACGTCAAAGATCCGAAGATGACTCCCCTCCCCTTTTTCCTGTGCTTTGTGACTTTCCTCCCCCCACCCCAATATTGATGAAAAGACCTTGAATATTTCACACTCAGGCATGGTGCCCAGACCTCCTCCAACCACCAACACCAAGCGGACAATCTGCTAGGCAAGGATGGAGGTTCTCACCAATGTTTCATTACCCTGGAGTTACTGCTATCAGTTAGCAAATGAATATCCTGAGACTGCTTTGCAAAAATGAGTTATTTTATATTATGAAATTTGTATATGGGCCGTTCAAAGTTATTTGATATTAAAAATGTGAGAGGGAAACTCCACTGGGAGTCACAGAGCAGCAATAACATTTAAATAAATTACTAAGCCTGACATCCATATAGTTTATTTTTCAATACCCCACCACTCTTCATGATAATTCCCAGCCATAACCATAATGCTTTCGGTACCAGCCTTGTTTATCACACCGCAGGAATGCTACCTGCTTTGCCTTTAATCCAATTCTAAGTGCTTTATCTTAAGAACATACTGGACTACTTGCACACATAAATAGAGGAGCGGGAGATGCTCCTGCCCCAGTTTGCTTCTCAGCAGCTCTTCTGCTGAGGGATGCCGCTGCAAGTGTGATCCAGCCAGAGTCAAGGTCTCGGAAGGAGGAGATGTTTTCTGTTGTCAATCCTATAGCAAAGAAAACTCATTTCATTTTTTTTTTCTATTACAACTCGACTCCTCTGAGTGCTTATCCAGAGACAGGCAATTGGTTTTAAGGACTACTCTTGCTGTCAACAGTAGATATTGATTTCTTAGGTTCTTTGTCTAAGAAATCCAGAGTAAAATGGTCACTGGGTCTGAATTTCAACGTGAGTGGTGGTGTGGGTGACCACAAATGTTGATCCAGGCTCTGCTCCTTATGATGTCTTCTGGTTTGGCAGGTCTGCAGGTGAAAATCAGATTGAAAAAGAAGGGGACAATGGGCCTGTATGCCACTCCCCACCATGTTCAATGTGGGGGCTGTGCAGAAGAGGGGTTCAAGGCCCAGCATGCCATATTCTGCCCATTAGACTTGTCCTGTCAGTCTCAGGATAGGGAAACAGAGTAAAGATGGTAAAATAAAAACAGTGAAAACCCAGAAAGTCAGATCCTTTCCTCATCTTGCCATTAAATCACAGTGTGCTTTCCTCTTTCTTTCTTTTGAAAGCCCCATTTCTCCATTTGTAAGATGAGAATATTGGGCCGGGACATATATTCTCAATGGGGATCCTATCACCCCCCCCCCAGGCAGACAAATATTGGTTCTTGAAGGATTAAAAAATTCTTGACTACGACACTGGTTTGTGACCTTTCAAAGTTCAACCCAACGCAATAACTTCTCTGAAACTTAAGTATAATGTAATTTTTATCCATGGGGGAGGGTGTGATAATAGAAAAAGTTTGAGGAACAATGTGTTAAATGAGTTTTAATGTTTTTAAAATTCTAAAATTATTGGATTCAATGAAATACAGAGATCCCTGTAAGATGATGTGGCATAGAAAATGAACTTAATAGTGTATTTTTCTGTACTTACAAGTTTAGATTTGTAAAATTAAAACCAGAGTTTATTTCTTTATAAACTGTTGCAAGATAAATAGTGGTATCGGGGCACCTGGGTGGCTCAGTGGGTTAAGCCTCTGCCTTTGGCTCAAGTCATGATCCTAGAGTCTTGAGATCAAGCCCCACATCAGGCTCTCTGCTCGGCGGGGAGCCTGCTTCCTCCTCTCTCTCTGCCTGACTCTCTGCCTACTTGTGATCTCTATCCGTCAAATGAATAAATAAAATCTTAAAAAAAAAATAGTGGTATCTAACTATACCTATGTTACATTGTTTTCAGGTACAAATAACGAAGAAAAATAGAACTTCCTGAAAAACTATGATTTTTCTATAACAATCATTTAAAAACAGCAGAAGTATTTACCTATCATTAACAGAAAGGCATGTGTGATTTAAAGCAAGATACAAGGAAATAAAAACTGTTGGGTCAGCGGCTCTGGGAGTGCAGGAACAACAATAGAAATGACCACCGGGTCGCCATCTTCCAGCCCCCTCCGTCCCCCTTCCTTAACTCTTGACTCTCCCGCCAAAAGGATGTATGCCCAGGTCACATCTCTATAGGTAACCCAATATATATGCAGGAAACAGAAGTATCAGGACCCCCCACCCCATACCCTCCAATCACCAAATACCCTACCATATATGGATGTGAGCCCATGCCCTGCCTTGGCCCAACAAAAGATCCCCAGCTGACTCCCTCCCAGTGCAACTTCCCCGACTCTGCTTCCCAGAGTTGTGGAACCTCACCTGAGGGTGCCCACCTCCTCCTGGCGCGACTTTCCTGGCTCCCCTTCTCCTGAGCCCTGAAACCTCGCCGGAGAGTGCCTTTAATAAATCTTGCCTTGTGCCTACCTCGCCTGGTGTCCTGTTTTATCTTGCCTATAAAATCTTACAAAAACTATCATCTAGAGTTCGGTATCTATCATAAGTTTCCAACTATTAGCAAGCACAGCTCCATTAAATCTTTGTTCCAATTCTTCTTCAAAAACATGGCCACCTATTGTTCTCCCTCAATGTTTACAGTGTTTGCAAAAACCAGAGACTTTCTGTTTTGATTTAACTCTCAGATCCTTAAATCTAATAGAGAGGCCTCAATTTGTTAAGGGTCAAAAGATCTTACCTGCCAGTTTATGGGCATATTATCTGGCAGATGCTAATTTTGCATTCTTCCAATTCTTTGAATTAGCTTTCTAGGTATTCCCTTTACATTTTCTCCTTTGATCCTTCTTTACACAAAGAAAAAGCAGTTTTCTTGAATGAACAACGTAAAGAGGAAACGAATGCTAGGGAAAGCATCGGGTGTTGTGATAGAAGCATGGGCTTTAAATATGGGTTCCAATTATTGATCTGGCGAAATTTCACAGTGTTGTGAGCCTTAATTTCTGTGTAAAATATCTGCCCTAGGGATATTGTAAGAACACAATAGGTAAGTATCGAGAACCATTATAGAATTTACACACAATGGGAAGTTTTTCAATGATGGTTATTGTTACTGTTAAACTTATATTTATATTTTCAAAATTATATTTATATAATTATATTTATATTTATATTTTCAAACCTCCTAAATTGGTGGATATCTTATATGGCTCCTCCCTTTTCTCAGAACATCCCAATAAGCAGTAATCAATGTAGAAGTAATTCATCTGCAATCCTCTTAAGAACTTTCCAAGTATGTACTGTTCAAAAGAGAAGATAAAGCCTGTAGTAACAATGGAACCAGTCAGTATGGAATTGGCTGGCTTTTGGGTGGGCAATGTCCCATGTTAGTCAAAACAGAAGTCCTATCCGTGTCTAGAACTCTTATTTCCAACTCTCCTGAGCCTTGCTTCCCGTCATCTAACACAACAATGATGCCCTCCTTAAAACTGTTACACATTTTCCAATGGTAATGTTTGGTCTCTTTTCTTCTCCTCACTTGAGCAACTATTGCTTTAAGACAGCTACACATCTGGCCAAGAGCTGTTACCATGTTTAATGCTTACGAAAAATTAGACATTTTATAGGAGTAATTGCTGTGTCAGGCAGCTGGTGGTCAGATGCAACAGAATTGATCCATTAGCAGCACACCCCACCCAGATGCAGAATGTGTGTGTGTGTTCTTACACACTGAAGTCTGAAGGCAGCAGTTGTCAACTCTTGCTCTACCCAGGTGAGCCTGAAGACTGAGCCTAAGATGACAAACAGGCCAAGTCTCTGCAGTGGTATCAGTCCATCCTGCTGGAGCTGAATTCAGAATATGAAGTATGGTATGGTTTATGAAGTGATGGATTGTTTTTGTAAATATTCTTACTCAAACTTTTGAAAGAGTAGATCTCTCAAATTGCTGTATGTGATATTTGTACTATCCATCTCCGAGGGAAAGTGGTCTGGTCTGCTCCTTCTGAAGATCATGGAGCTAGACAGATGGTCCATTCGCCAAAACAATGTTCTTTCCCTCCTCTTTCCTTGATTTTGGAAGAATGATTTTGGACATCAGAGGGATAAGGAAGCAATGGAGATTAGTAGTGGAAGAAAGTTGAGACATCATCTGGTTCAACTTTGAGTGAGAAGGGAACCGAGCCCAGAAACATCCTGGCCAGTGTGTGAGTTTGCGTGAGGGAGTCCAGGACTGGGGTGCTAACGCCCAGCCAGTACTTCCAATGGCTCTTTGTTGCCTCTGGAGATATTTGCCAAGGCTATGGAAGAAGGTCCCTGAGGTGAATGAGTGACATAGTCTACTTTTCATAGAGAGAGATTCAGATCCTTTTGAAAGATCATTAATGGATCTTCCGCACTATGGCTGACTCTGCTTTATTTATGCACAGAAAGGCACTTAATAAATGCTATTAGACCGAGTTTAAGTCAGGCACACTTCTTAAGTCAGGGTGCTTCTTAACAATCCCATTGAGCCAACAGTTTATAAGCTGGAATAGCTATAACGTGTGATCATGTTCCATATAAACATGTTACTGAGTGCCCTCAATTTACATGGTATCATCACCACAAATTCACAAAGGATTTTATTCCTGGTTATGTATCTGAAGAAACAGAAGACAGGTATACATTGAAATTTTAGTTAAAAAATATATAGAATCCCAGGACTAAAACAGACATTAAATATTTTTTAAAAATTATTGGAACTACAGAAAGGGGTTGTGGCCATGAGTCCACCAAAAATTCTTGCTCTTCCTTATATAGTAATGAAAAGTGAGTGGCTACAGCTGCCTCCACTGAGATGATACTCCCTCAGAGCCCTTTACATCCAGTTGAGGTCACATGACTAGTTCTCATGAATGTGAGAGGGAAGTGATGTGTGTCAAATCAAGGTGAGGACCCCTGAGAATCAGCTTAGTTATCTCTCCTTTTCTTTCTTTGTCTACTAACTGAATTCAGCACACTCCCAGGCCCTGAAAGTGGAGTGGCAGATCTGCAAGATGGAGATGCCTGAGTTCTTGAATTTTTATGTAGAGAAACCCACTGGCCAACCAGGGCTATCCCCTTTGCTTATTACCCAAGTGAAAACAAACTTTTATTGTGTTGGTTCCTAATATTGAAGACCCTACATTACAGTAGCCAGAGACAGCTTAATCCATAGGTCAAAGTAAAAATGACCAGCTTGGATCCTCATGAAATTTACTTTAAAAGCAAACTACAATGCTACAAAAGAGACGTCCAACTGTACCAAGTGTTGTCATTACCAAAGAAAGAGTTGTGTATTTCAAAATCCATTGCTGCGATATATATACTTAGAGTCATGAACTGGGGATAGTAATTGAAAGGTCAGATTGATGAGACTGGCTCCAGAGATAAGATTTCTATGACAGGTTGATGGATACTCCACTATCAAGGTGTACTTTTAATCATAATCCCATTACTTTACTTCTGATGGTTGGACTCACCTTGCAAGAAGAATTTGGTTCTGTTTCCAAACTAAGAATGGTCTTCAAGGCCAGGGGAAAAGTGACTGAAGTAGCAGAGAGAAGGGAGACACAGAGAGAGGGATGGAGAGAGAAAGAAAGAAAGAAAGAAAGAGGGGAGAGAGACACACGAGAATGTGTGAGTGAAGAAACTCTACCCTTGGAGCAGTGGAGAGGATGGAGGGCTCAAAGTGAATGCAGCATCTGCAGATGTCTCTGTAGGACCAGGAGGAAGTCATCCCAAGCCAATAAGTGTGTCATGGGGAGAAATGAGGTTTTAAACTTAATAGCAAATAGATCCAGCAATGCAGCTTTGCAGAGCTGTGGGGGAGTTTGGTTCTTAGCCCAGAGAGAGCTTAATAGAAGTCAATAATGAAATCATCAAGATGCAAGCATTAAATGCTTAAATGTGCTGTCTTTGCCTCTCATTACAAAGGCTTTGTTTCTCGCCAAGCACAACCTCAAAGTACACCATGGAATGCTCACTCTAAAGAAAACAAAGTCCTCACTTTACAGAAATACAAGTCATGTTGTCATAGTTCATTATCTCTTTCTTTCTGGAGGGAAAATAAAAAACGAGGACACAGAAATAGTTAAGGGATAGAGGCAAGGGAGGCCCTCAAACATAACTTGAAATATACATGTAAACAGCTTTTCTGTAACAGGCATTTGGTTAAAAATAGTGCTTTTTACATGACTCTTCCCCCCACACCAGATTCAACAGCAGTGATGACCAGTTCTTTTGCATGTTTCAATTCTTTGTCAACATTTATTTATTAAACTTCATTACAACCCAGAGAGGAATGTAAATACATTTTACTTGCACAAAGCAAAGGCCAGGCATTATTTTTAGTGACACCACACCTCTTGCTAGTGGAGGCACTAAGAACAAATCTGGTGGTAATTCTCTAGGAAGAAGCAAGAGAAACTCTGCCTGTAGAATTGGAGATACTAAAACCTTAATCCTAAGGATATTAGAATTATGAAAATATTTTTTTAAATTTAAACTTAATTTTATTTTTTTCAGTGTTCCAAGATTCATTGTTTATGCACCACACTCAGTGCTCCATGCAATACATGCCCTCCTTAATACCCACCACCAGGCTCACCCAACCCCCTACCTCCTCCCCTCCAAAACCCTCAGTTTGTTTCTCAGAGTCCACAGTCTCTTATGGTTTATCTCCCCCTCAAATTTCCCCCAACTCCCTTCTCCTCTCCTTCTCCCAATGTCCTCCATGTTATTCCTTATGCTCCACAAGTAAGTGAGACCATATGATAATTGACTCTCTCTGCTTGACTTATTTCACTCAGCATAATCTCTTCCAGTCCCGTCCATGTTGCTACAAAAGTTGGGTATCCGTCCTTTCTGATGGAGGCATAATACTCCATTGTATATATGGATCATATCTTCTTTAGCCATTCGTCTGTTGAAGGGCATCTTGATTCTTTCCACAGTTTGACTATTGTGGACATTGCTGCTATGAACATTGGGGTACAGATGGCCTTTCTTTTCACTACAGATGTAGTGAAAGTATTATTTTTTAATGATACAAAGGACAAATCTTTAAAAACATGGTTTTAATTCATGTATGTATTCACTCACGCAGCATGTATTCAAAAAGTACTAGGTGTTATATGCAAACAATGAATCATGGAACACTACATCAAAAATGAATGATATATTATGGTGATGAACATAACATAAAAAAAAAAGCTTCTCTGAATTAGCCACTGTTCCTTAAATAAGTCATCGTAGAGATGAATATGGAATGGTTCCTGCCATTGAGAGGGTTAAGTAGAGTTCTTTTACTCTCTTCCAGAAATACATTTCTAAATAAAAAAGGAAGAAACCAAAGATCAAGGATTACACAGAAAATTTCTCTGTATTTTCCAGCATAGAGAATAGCAATGTGTTTGTCAGCAAACATTTCCAACTTTTCTGCTGTTTTCTGCATGAAGATTAGAACACAACAGGTAAAGTGAGGTTTCTCTCTACTCATAGTTTGAAAATAGGAATATTCCTTCTAAATCAGACAAAGAACTTTAAGCCTTCCTGTTTCTTTTTCTGCATCCTCTCTCTCACCAACCATAAGCAGGAAGGACATCACAGAGAAAAGACAGATCATGCTTCAATATGGTACAGACAACAGCATCCCAGAAGAAGCAAGTCCAATGTGGGGATTTAAAAACCCTCCTGTTTTGGGACACCTGGGTGGCCCAGTTGATTAAGACTCTGACTCTTGATCTCAGCTCAGTTCTTAATCTCAGGGTTGCAAGTTCAAGTCCTGCATGGAGCCTACTTTAAAAAAAAAAAATTGGATAAAAACCTACCTGCTTGCCCATTCCACTCTCCAGAAGGGTCCTAGGGCAAACATTCAAAAATGAACATCAGGTTTCCAAAATGATGGTTACCTCTAAGATTCAAGCTATTGGCTTTCTCCTTCTATTAACTGGACTGAGGACACAACAATGAATGTGTACACTGCCTGTTACAGGCTCACTTATTCCATTTTCTATAGTTCATGAGTCTATAGTTCATGAGGGCAGCACTGAGAAAGGAATCCAGACCACTGGATAGATATCTGTGAAGAAATATAAAATTTAGAAACCAGACTTTTATTTAATTTCAGTATTTTTAAATACAGATACAATTTGTATGGAGTAAGATGCACAGATTTTCACTGTACAGTTTGATGAGTTTCAAAAAGTGTAGGTTCATATAATCACTACCCCAATAAAAACAGAACCTTTCCTTCACCCCAGAAAGTTTTCTTTCCTGACAATGCCTCTTCTCGAGTAATCATTATGCTGATTTCTTTCCCCCCACCCAACCTAGTTCTGCCTTTTCTAACATAAATGAAATCATGTAGTATCTCTTATGCCCGTATTCATTCATTCAGCATGGCATATTGAAATTTTCTAAATCTGACATGAAAATTCTTGCTCAAGCCTTTTTGTATACATATATTATTAATCCTCTTGGAAGTCCAGAGGCCAGAGGCTAAGTATATGGTCAATGGTACAAGAAGCTGTCACATAGTTCTCCAAATGGGAAGCTATTTGATTACCCTTTTGACAACATGTGAGTTCCATGTCCTAGCCAACATTTGGGTTTGTTAGTCTCTTTAATTTTAGTCTTTTTAATGAATGTGAAATGGTATCTCATCAAGGCTTTAATTTGCATTCTCTTGATTAATAACAATGTTGAGGGTCATTCCACACACCTATTTTCTATAGTCCTATCCCCTTTCATGAAGTATGTATTTTTAATAGATTGTCTTGGCTTTTTTTTTCATTGTTGATTTGTAGGAGCTTTTTACTCTAGACAGGTGTCCACTGTTATATATATATATATATATATATATATATATATATATATATATAATATTTTCCCCAGTCCATGGCTAAAGTATTCATTTTTTAATTTTGACTTTTCATGAATAAAATTTTTAAATTTTGATGAAGTCCAATACATGGTTATTTTTTCCTTTTCAGGCTATTTCTTTTTGTGCCCTAAGAAATCTTTGCTTAGCTCCGTTGCAAAGAAATTCATTTATGTTTTCTTCTTTAAGCTTTACATGATCCATCTCAAATTAATTTTTGTATGTGGTGTAAGGTAGGAGTTACTGTTAAAAAGAAAGAAATTTTTCCTTCCCATCAGAACTGAATTCAATATACATTTTGTGTGTGACCCCACATACATCTGTAAATGTGAGTGTATGTAAAACATCATGATCTATTGCTATCTTTAGGTATGTGGAGAATAAGCGCACTTAATTCATCATGACTGATAATTTTCAAGGGTACAGGTAGGATAAGGCCATGGCTCCTTCTTTTAAAAGAGTGATTACAGGAGGTCAGAGCTAACAGGTGATTTGGAAATTCTTCAGCATATTGGTTAAAATTTATGTCTTCAGAGCAATAAACTGAAAAATAAGAGGAATAAGCTGGCCATATAAGAAGATTTCAACCTCTCTAGAGTTAGAGGGTTTGGCTAACGTCTCAGGAAGTGACTGTTTAGTCTCCAGAAATCTTTGGGAAATAGAAAGGGAAAAAATCATTAGATTTTTAATTTACAGTTGCAAAAACATATCACATCCAATAATTATGTAACACCTGCACCAGGAAGTGATCCCAGATGCGGAAATAAGTAAGCAGGGAAAACAACAACGTATTAGTGATGGGTTCAATATCTTGGAAAGAGGTACAGTTATGAGGTATGCGTTATACCTAAGAGCCATCTAGAAAGACTGCTTTAAAATCGAGAATTAATTATGGGTTGGAGTACCTGGTGGCTCAGTCGGTTAAGCCTCTGCCTTCAGCTCAGGTCATGATCCCACAGTCCTGGAATAGAGCCTCACATCAGGCTCTCTGCTCAGCAGGGAGCCTGCTTCTCCCTCTCCCTCTGCTGCTCCCCCTTCTCATGCTCTCTCTATCTCAAATAAATAAATAAAATCTTTAAAAAATACTTTAAAAATAGAATTAATTATGGGCACATTTTGTTGACATTTAGCATCTTAATTCACCTCAGACTACTAAGGTAGGTGTGCAAGACAGTCCGATTTTGTTCTGAAAATGATTTTACTGTACAGTCTGTTAATTCCTGTGAGACTATGCCATGATATATACTTTCCCTGCATATCAATCATTACCCATTTTATCTGTATCAACTTTACCACTGCTACGTGCCCTGTTGGTTTTTTTTCCCCCCTTCATTTTCATGGGCAAAAACATAACATAGGAATCTGGCAGGAGATCCTCCAGTCTGCTAAACCATCTTCATGAAATCATTAAGAACTATACCAAAAAAAAAATTTTTTTAATCTGGAAAGTTTCTCCAAATGGGATTCTTATAATTATAATTTATTCATGCTTAAATAAAGTTGGAGTGCCTACTAAGTAGAAATAAGTGGGGTTTTGCTTTAGACTATCTCAGGTACATGCACATGATAATATGTGCTATTAATACATTTCTCAAATACGTTTGATGACAGAGCACTTTATTAACATCTTCTGTAATTGAATCCTATCCACATTTTCTAGAATAGTGTCCTTTGGAACACAGTTTGAGAAATGACAATCTAGTCTAGACCAAACTGTATTACCACCCATGAGCCGCCAGCTCTTGTAATCTTTAATACCCACAGAAATTTTAGTTTTCCCTTATATACTTTTTAGCCATCGTGGAACACTAATGAGGAAAGACACAGTAAAATTTGATGGTTTTGTCCTGAAATTTGGTGGGCCTTACACTGGCCAGTAGCAGACTTATCTGTTCAAATCCCATCCAGTAGCCCCCTAGCCTAATAGCTTGTCAAATCACAATGTAATTCATTCTTTTTTCCCCCCTTGAACCTGCTGGAAGAGTTAGTATGTAAATTTCAACCTATTTTTAAGGGTTATTTTCACTCAAGTGAAATCTATCAAGGAAGGAGGGTTATTTTTACAGCAACTGCTGATCACCATGGCAACCGGCCCGCTGAAATGCAATAAAGCATCCCTCTGTTATCGTAAACACAAAAGGGAAACACTGAAATCTAAAAGAAAGGCAATTATTGTAGAGGAAAGAAACAACACGCCAATGGGACATTTGCAATATCGTGTGACTTCACCGAGCCAAACAGTATTTCCAGAGTGCGATGTCCAGCCTTCGGGCTCTGTGAGTTGGGACTGAAAAAAGGTTGGGTGAAGAGTCTTTGGAAGAACCAGGATTGTTTTCACTTCTAAACGACAGAGTCACACACATGATTTCAAAACAATATAAACTTTTTTTTTCCCTTTTCTCATTTCTTAAAACATGAAATGGGCTTAGGAAACATAGACATTAGGGAGGAGGAAAAAAATACCCACATAAGTCTGGTTTTCTTTAGGGGCATATTTTCTTGTTGGCTGTGGAATTGTGGAGAGAAAAAAATAAGAGCACCATGCATGGATGGCAGCGATTGTTTTCTACAGCTTCTCCTCTCTTAATTGTCTTTTACTAGGAGTATTGGCAAATTCCAAGTAGATGACAGCAGAACCACTGCTAACCATTACTAAAATTTAGATTCAGAAATCTCTAAGATTCATGTAAAATCTAGTGAGCTGCCGAGAGTATTGGAAGACATATAAATTGACATATAAATTGAGATAAGTTAAAGTATAAGAATTCTTGTGCCGATATCGTAGATTAGGGAATTGGGGTCCATGAATGTTGGAGTGAAAGATGAGCTGAATTTGTATTTGAGTGGTTTGGAAGTGTAGGAAAAGCATTAAGGAAACTTAACAAGTCGTTTTATCTTTTGAGGGTTTGTTTCCGCACCTACATGGATTTTGAGTATCAGTTTTTCCCTCCCCATAAAGATCACTTCTGATGAGTGTATTTAGGATTGAGGGAGGACTGCCACCCGTCTGCTCCCAAGCTCTGACCTTGATCGATACTCTGATGCTCTGCTCTGGGCACAGTGGCCTGAGCCATACTTCTGACCCACAGACGATGGCATGGCCTTTCCCCCAACACAAGTCTGCTCCCTCAACATGGAGTTCTGTGGGAGCGGGCAGGGTGTTTTCCCTCAAATAACTACCACACTGAGTTTGGTTTTATGGACTTAACTGTGTTTGTGTAAAACTAAAGGGAATTACATCATATGAAACAAGACAATAAAACTCACAAGTCATATATAACATTTATAGTCCAAAGGGAAAGTGCCCAAGGTTAAAGGATTCGTGTGTACTGTTCAGTTACGAAACCTGCCTTTGAGTCCATACTTCTCTCTGAAAGAAACCCATCTTCCTTTTTGCCTTCATCTTCTAGTTTTCTCTAGCCACATTGGAGCATACTACCTCCTACTCACCAAGGTTAGGCTCATCCCAAGAGCCATCCTTCTGCCTCTATCAATATGTTTCATTTTTCATATAAGAAACATATATTAAGTGCTTACTAGGTGTCAAATTACCATTCACACCTCGGCCATCCACCAGTGAACAAAACATGAAAGTCCAGGCCTTCTGGAGCTTCTATCGTAGTGGGGGTAAACGGACAAGAGCAACAAAAATTAACCAAATGCATAGTCTGTCAGATAGAAATAAGTTCTACGGACTAAAATAAAGCAAGAAAGAAGTCTGGTGAATACAGGGGTGAAGGAGAGGAGGGAAAAGACAAATTTTTATAGGATATTCTAGAAAGACCATAGTGAGAAGGTGACATTTGAGCCAAGACCCAAAGGAGGTGAGGAAACGAAGCACATAAATTCAGGGAGAGATGGGTATTCTAGCTCGACTGAATGAAATTGCAAGGATGTGGAGACAGAATTTCCAGAACTTTTGGGGAGGCCAATGTGGCTAAAGCCCAGGGAGCAAAGGGAAAAATAGTAGATAATGAGGTGGGGCGGGGGAAGAAGAGCAGCTCCAGTTTATGTGTTCATATTCAATTCTTGTTTATATACATACATATGCCACCATGAGAGCTTATGTACAGCACGATATGGATTTTGTTTTAAAAAGAGGAGTGATGTTATCTGATCTATATTTTATAAGGACAGCTTTGACTTCTCTGTTGAGAATACACTGTAGAGAGGCAGAAGCAGAGATCTTAATTTGTCAACTATTGCAATAATCCAGGAAAGAGACAACGGTGGCTGGACAAAGATGGCAGTAAAAGTAAGATGAGACCATTTTTCTGCATGTGTATTTGTATACACCTATCTATTTAAGACTTCGATTACAGGATTTCCTGATGGCTTTCTAAACCTGTGCTGAGCCACACACAGCCTTAGAAATGATCTGTACCTGTATGCTAGAGGGACAAAAAGTGTGTATGATTTGATATTTGTAATTTACTATTTCCTTCAGTAGTGAGTTAGGAAAATGAATTCCAGATTGACCAACACATAGTCTTAGGGAATGAAGTTGTACAGATTGGCCTTCCAATATATCTTCTTTTATTTGCATACCTGTCTTTCTGCTACTATTGATCACAATGTATCATTTTTCATTTATATCATATCTCGCAAACTGATAAAAAAATTATAATTCCTGCATCATAGTTCCTTAGTGATTCACAGAATTGTCTTTTAATCCTTCCCCCTCACTCGATTTGTGTCAGGAGCTGTTTCAGACTGTGCACCTGTCATTTCATCCACATACAAAGCCAAATAGCTACCCCCAGACGTAACTGGTAACATTTGCTCCTTCACTTTGTGCCGTTGATGTTCCATAACGTCCAGACTGTGCTAATCCATTTCAAGATTGTGAGTGTTCTATTGAGGTATCTCTAAAAGAATCCTTTTGTCACGAATGTCATGTAGGTTTCACAGGGAGGGCATGACTTTGGCCCCCATGGGGTGTGCCCTCATCCAGGGGTGTCACTTATTCACAACTATGGAATTTTTTTCTTTTCCCTATTTTTGAGAATTAAAAAATTATTTCCTTTTCGTCTTTTACAGGAAAGCATGATTTTAATTTCATCAGGGGGAAAATAATTATTTCCTAGAAATGTTAGTATGCTTCATTCCATAACAATGCAAAAAGTTCAGTGACTTCATGCTGTAGCTTGAGAATAACATACAAGGCATCAGAGACTAATGGTGAATGTTTCTGTAGCTCCATAAGATCCAATTTTCAGAAATTCATCTCTATACATTTTATTCACCAATCCATACAACTTTCTTCCCAAGACTATTTGCTGGTCAAGTAGTATCCTATCCATACACAACTCTTTCGCCCAGCTTTTCTGATACAGACCATTTCTAAGACTACATGTGGCTTGTTCCAGTGGCCTAACTTAGTAACAAAGCATGTGCCTATCACTTTGGCAGAAAATATTCAGTTTTTAAGTGTTGAGGTTAAAATATTAACCTTAAGTTTTCCAGAAATCCGATCTATGTGCAAACATTTAAATTACCAAAATTTTACTTTTTTGTCATCGCTTGGTTTTTATCAAAGAAGAGGTCAATTAGCCATGATCTGTAATATTTTAGAACCACATCAAAATACTACAATAATAATATGAAGAACTACTTTACAGAGAGTTCAATGAAACCGAAGCCTGAATCTTCCAACTTTTTAGAGTCATGGCCCTCCACCTTGACACATCTTCACCTTCACCTTCACCGTCCTATCTGTCAATGCTATGAAAATGTCTTTCAGTTTCTGGCTCTTTGTTTGATCTGCACATCCAAAACTCTCTGAAGGAACAACCAATATGCACTTACTCTTCACAATGTCTTCCATGTGTAAATTAGCATTTTTTTACATTACTAAGAGAGTATAAAAAGAAGTTAAAAGATGTGAAAATCGTAAAGCTTATGTGCTGAACAAGCCATGAGCCTGTCTTGATCTTTCACCACAATGTCAAGATTGACTGTATAAGGAAAAGCTTTTCCTGACACTGAATTTTAAAGGGGGGAGTGCAGTGTTAGTATCCTGACTCTTCTGCTTACTGTTTACCCAGAGAGAGCCCTTGGCTACTTTAGTTCATAAACACTGCCTCAGTTCATGAATAACTTATTAAAGTCCAAAATGCATTTCATGACAAGTATCTCCACCATATGTCCCTGTATACTGTCTACTTACAAAGCTAGAGGCATTGGTTGTCCTTCCTCTTTCTTTCCTTGATGAACATTTCCCTCTCTGCTCTGGCTTGATAATCCCTGTTTTAACCACCTCTGGGGGAGAGAAGCCTAAAGGAAAAGAGCCAGGTAGACAAGCACAAGGCAGTTGTCTTCTGGTCGTAGAGCTCTTTCTGGGCAGTGGGATGGACGAGGGCTGTCCTGGGACCTTTTCACAGGTGGCACTTCCCTGGATGGGGCTTTCTGGCTGCAACTCCCATAATGTGGACAGGACATCCCCTGAGGTGGCCTTTTTCCCCCCTCCCCTGGCTCACTCCACACCCTCAGTCTCTCTGGTGAAACCTCACTGTCATTCCCAGGTGATCTGGAGCGGGACAGAAGAGATCCCCAAGCTGGTGTTTTTTCCACTGTGGGCCACATGTGTTCCACAGAAAACACGCCTACATGACAGCCACTTATTTTGAAGGTGTGCCTTTTGTTCTGGCCCCAGCCTTTGGTTTGGGGCATCTATTATGTCTTGGTGTCTTGGCAAAGCTTCACTTTTAACACTTCCTACAGTTTTGAGCAATACCTTTCCTTGAATTCAGGACCACTAATCTCGAGCAGACTGGTAGGACTGCCTGGATCTCTTTCCCATTTCTCAATTCGAGTCACTTTTCAGTCTTTTATATTAATATTTCATACCTCCTCACCCGTCTCCAGCTACCACAATGTCTCTTCAACTGACAACATACCTCATTTTGCTGAGAAACTAGAAGCAACCAAAAGAGAACTCCTACATTCCCACCACCAAATGTACCAAGCAAACTACCTATGTTACCTACACACCAGGTCACCTCCCCTGCCAGTAAATACATGGGATTTCTCAGCCCTTACCCAAAACTGATCCCTCCCCTTAATTTCTGGACCCCCACCTGTCCACTTCTAAATTGACACTACCTTCAATTTTTTTTAACCTCTCTCCTGTGCCAACAAGATTTCCCATTGAATTGAGTCATTCTTATCAGGCTATACACATACCACTTCCATCTTTCTGCACTCCCTTCCTTATTACTCCCCTTTACAGCAACACTCCTTGAAAATGGTTTTCTATGCTTTCTATCTCTACCTTTGTTCCTCCCATTCTTTCTTGAATCAACTCCAATTAGGCTTTTATCACCCCACACCAATAAAGCTGATCTCGGAAAGGTCACCAGTGGCCATGCCTGTAAATTATTTTCACTTGACCTGAGAGCATTTGACACAGGATATTTCCTGTCTTCATGAATCACTCTCCTCACTTGGCCCCATGACATCATTCTGCTTTGGCTCTCCCTGCTCACTGGCTGCTCCTTCTCTGTCTCCTCTGTTGGTTCCTCCTCATCTTATTAACTGTGGCCTCGCGCAAGTTACTTAACCTCTCTGAGTTTCCTCATTTGTGAAGTGGAATGAATAGTGATAGCTGACTCGAGATCATTTTGATGATTAAATGAACTAATATAAATAGTGTCTGGTACAAAGTAAACACTACGTAGGTGTCAGCCTTTATCACCATCACCATCATCATCAACATCATCATCATCCTGACCACTCAATGCCACAGTGCCCCCAGGGCTCAGTTCCCAGAACCTCTCCTTTCTACTATCTACATCATTCCTGTGGTGACTTCATCACTTTTATGACTCAAGTTACCATGAAAAGCCCAATAAAACCCACAATCTTATCTCTAGTCTTATTTCTACTCTGAGCTCTAGACTCACATACCTAACTTCTTGCTGACTACCTCTACTTGATGTTCCATAGTTATTTCACACAAATTTCTGATTTGTCCCTAAACCTTAAATTCCCATGAGTTGTACCTTCTCACTACATTACAACTCCTTTCCATTGCTCAGGCCAAAATCTTCACCTCTTCTTATTGGCCTCTCCACTTATAATTTACTTCAGAATGGAAGGGATAGTCAGTAGGATGGTATTCTAATAAGGTTAACTTTGAATGTTGGGGGAGGTCAGCTGACCTGCTGTCAAGAACCCCCACTACTGGCACAGCCCCCGGGCATCTGATCAGTAGAGATATCTGACACATCTCATTCCAGATCTGGCCACCGCATGCCCTTCTATTATCCCTATCTTGCTGGGCAACCAACATTTGCTGATTAGCATACTGGATGTCAAATTTTATTTTTATTGGTGAAACTAACAACCTATTAATTAGCATGGTAATGTTAGAAATGGACTGTCTTTGGTGAAATTAAAGCATTTAACATACAAAGGTTGGCTTAAACAGCTTAGAGATGCATGTAAATATTCCTCTGAGAACCATATTCTGCAGCTCTTAGGGATGGGTCTCTGGGGTGGGATTCCTAAGTGGTCTCTGTCTAGGCTGTAATGCAAGATTTCTGATTGCAAGATTCTGACTATAGGGCAGAAAATCTTGCCTCCTGCCTCAACAAAGTTGCTGCTTGTACCTAGAATTACTTAGTCTTCCAGCATGTGAGACCTTGACTGCGCTGAATGGGTCTAGGTGAATCTATGAAATATTTTGTTTCTCTGGGCAAACAATGTTTGGCCAGTGCACAGCACATCACAGATTGTGGTCTGAGATCTGTGTTCATTATAATGAGATATTTCATTGTTCCCTCACGTCAGACTTCTTCAACAGCTACAACGATTTCCCAATAATACACTGAGGATTGCACGTGACCAAACTGACTTAGATCTTCTTATCTCACACCTCCTCGCTTTGTCCATCACTGAACTCCCCAACAGGTACCATGAAGCAAGGGCCATTTTGTTTCCAAATGGATCTCCAGCACTCAGAACTGTGTTGGGCACACAGTATGTTTTTAATAAATATTGTTGGTAAATTAATCCTTAACACGCATATGGAATAAAACATAATGTTGGAGTAAAAACTGTCTTAAATCATTTTTAAAAACATTTTCTAAAATCGCTGTCCCATGTGTGTACCAAACATCTCTATGAGAGAGAGAGTCCTTAGGACTCTCAGCTTCAGGAATGCTCACCTAACGGTAGGAGTGGAAGAGAAATATTTTCGTAAATTAACCTCCAGTTTTAGAGGCTTTGCCTCTTGCTGCCATCCCGATGTTTATCATTCCTGAAGAAAGCAACCGTAATCTCGTTCACCCCTTGGGGACCAGAGTGAGGAGGAGGACTCTGCCAGACCATGTACCTCTTAATGGCTGTTCACCTAGCTACACAGAGACCCCACGGAAGACTTGAAATTGCTTCTTGTAAGGGCTTGATTACTTTCTTGGATGGGACTTGTATAGATTGTACAGAAAAGGGGAGAGACTAAGTGGGAATAGAGGGACTGTTTCTCTCTTGCTACTTTAAAACAAGGCTGTGCAGTCCTCTCTCCGGTCCCCTCTATCTGCTTCCAAATGGCAAAATGGTCCATAGGAGTATTGTCCAATCAAATCCTATGACTTAGAAATTAGTGATTAAATTAATGGAACTCAGTAAAACCACAGCTGAGTCCATCTGCCCTACCACCACCAAGGCCTTGGGAGGAAGGTGGGGAAAACGGGGGAGGGGTGGAGTGGGCAGAGTGGGAACAGACTGGATGGGTCCTGTGCAGTCCTTGGCAGGTCTAAGGACACAAGCAAAAGATGCAAATGGATAATAAATCTGAGCAAAAGTTGAAGAAATTAGGTGGAGGGTGCAAAAGAAAAATCAAAAAGGTAAGTATCTGAGATAGAAGAGGAACCTAGGTTACCTTTTGAACTTGTCAGGCTGGACAAAGGAAACCTCATTTACATGATGAGTCTGGAGGCCAGAGGGGAGTGCTTGTTCCCCCACCGCCCCTGGTCAGTTGTAGACCCAACAAGAAGAGATAGTCCCTTGCAAATGACACTACCTTGACTACTGCCTTATTACCCCAGCAGGAGGAAGGAAGAATTTCTCCTTGTCTAGGAGAAGCAATCAGAAAACAAGAAATTCAGCCAGTGACAAACTCTCAATGACCCTGAACTCACTTTCCTCCAATGAACTTTATTCAAAGCAGCCCCTCCCGACTTCCTCTTTTTCCGTATAAAGTCCTGTTCTTCTTTTTTAATCTCCTGATTTACCAGTCCCCAGCTGGCCCATCCTGAATGGCAATTCCTCTGATATTCCCAAATAAGCCCATTTTGCTGGTAAAATAACTGGCTGTTATAGTTGTAAAGGTCCACATGCTGTAATTCTGTTCTCTGACTCTGAGCAGGTTCTCACAACTCGCGTCTCCACTTTCGTTCACTCCTTTTCTTCTTCCTCCCTCTTTTTCTGATGTCTCTACTTTTCAGCTCTCTGCCAAAGTCCAAAATAGCGATTAAGCATCAGACTGAGAGAGGCAGGACTCTTAAATTCTTGTGTTTTGCAATTTCAAGTTTGATTTTCTTTTTCCTTTAAGAGAATATATGGTCAAGAATAGCATCACATAGAGAATTAGTTCCTGTGGCATGAGCAGGCTAACTGAATAACAGACAACCTCTCAGTGCTGAATGTTACTGACCCCCTAGTTATATATGACTCATACAAATCTGCCTAATTTCCTCTACCCCCAGTATTTTTAAATTTCTTTTCAGTTTTCCAAAATTCATTGTTTATGCACCATACCCAGTGCTCCATGCAATACATGCCCTCCTTAATACCCACCACCAGGCTCACCAAACCGCCCACTCCCCTCCCTTCCAAAACCCTCACTTATTTTTTCTCAGAGTCCACAGTCTCTTATGGTTTGTCTCCCGCTCCGATTTCCCCCATCTCACTTCTTTCCATCTCCCCATGTCCTTTGTGTTATTCCCTATGCTCCACAAGTAAGTGAAACCATATGATAATTGACTTTCTCTGCTTGACTTATTTCACTCAACATAATCTCCTCCAGTCCCGTCCATGTTGATACAAAACTTGGGTATTCATCCTTTCTGAAGAAGGCATAATATTCCATTGTATATATGGACCATATCTTCTTTATCCATTCATCCATTGAAGGGCATCTTGGTTCTTTCCATTGTTTGGCAATTGTGTCCTTTGCTGCTATGAACATTGGGGCACGGGCAGCCCCTCTTTTCCCTATACTTGTATCTTTGGGGTAAATACCCAATAGTGCAATTGCAGTGTCATAGGGAAGCTCAATTTTTAATTTCTTAAGGAATCTCCACACTGTTTTCCCAAGTGGCTGTACCAACTTGCATTCCCACCAACAGTGTAAGAGGGTTCCCCTTTCTCCACATCATCTTGTTGTTTACTGCCTCTACCCCCAGTATTGAATCCTAAATTCTCCAGGGCAAATTCATGGGACAGAAACCCAGAAGTGTAGTCCTTGGTCCTGGTCCCGGCACCTCACTATCTCGTTCTGTGGTTTCAGTGCATGTTACTCGCCCTACATCATAATTACTATTCTGTGTTTTGTCCATTGGGTTTCCACCTTCATGTCCCATTTTGGTCATTCTAATAGGGAATATGCAGTATAACTGGATGATTACATATAGAGTGACTTATGTATGAGTGGGGCTCACAGCATTTCATGAAAATCATATGTGATAATGTATATTAAGTACTTTGAAAACTGTAAAGCACTATACAAATGTTATTATTCGCTCATCTCTCTCTCCTCCCCGCTTTTTATCGCCTTGTCCTTCTTGCACAGATGTGCACTAGAGGATGTGACTTCGATGATTATATGTAAGTTCCTCTCCGGAAATGCCACTGTAAGTGGTAGTTAGAATGTCAGATTTCAGCAGCTGGTTCTCCAGTGCGGACTTGTTTAACCCAATTGTCATTCAGCTGGTAATCACCTTTCTTTCCTGGAAAAACCGCAGGAGTGGTGCTGCATCAGCAGCGAGATGGATAATAAAAGAGCAACTTGGAGATGAAAGGAGAGAGAGCCGGGCCCTTGCACATTAATGGACAATGAAAGCAAATTTGGCTCACGGTAAGGTTGGCTTCAAGCTGTAGATCATCTCTCTTCTCCCCGCCACCCTCCTAACTGAGGGAAGGAGTGTCTCCAGGAGAAGGGAAGCCATCAGGTCAAGCAAAATCTTACCTGGGGGACTGGTGACCATATTCAGTAATTAGGTGACTAACTCAAAGAGAACTGGAAATGAATTATTAGTTCTAAAATATCTTACCTGAGATCTGACCTGTTTTCCAGAAAATGTATGTTTCTATCCAGAAAGTGCTCCTTCCCACTAAGACCTATTAGAAGAATCGGGGTAATTTTATATGTTGGAGAACCTGAAGATATACAATGATTCCCCGAGATCAAAGTTTAAAATATTGCACTCACAATCTTGATACTTGCTTAACCTCACCTGTTGAGTCAGTCAAATTCCCATGGCTTTAGTCTTGTTTTCCTTAATCCATGTTTTGTAAGTAAATATTAAGTTGGCCTTATGGAAAGTGTAAAAGGTCAAACCTAAATGTTTTAGGAAAGAATTTCACCCGGAGACTTAACATTTTATGCTGAACATCTTTGAGAACTTCTGTCTCTGTGGTTAGTCTACACAGAGAGAGAGTCTCTTCAAAAGATTTCGGCAGAACTCAAGCCTTTTGGATTATTGCCCAGAAGAATAAAACGCCTGCTTCTCCATAGTACTTACGTTGAAGGGCTGTCTTTATGTTGCTAGTTGAACATTCCCATTCTATAGATTTTCCACATCCATCTCAGTATCCCCAGTATGAAAACAGTCATCATCCTTAAGGCGTGGCTTTTTGGATATGACCTTATTGTCTACATAGTTATTAAGAATTTTATGTCAATATTTACACATCTAGTTTCTACAGATAACAGATAAGCACTTGAAGTTTGGGAACATATTTACTTTATTCATTTCTGAGCCTCCTATGGCACTGTATTTTGCAAGTGCTCAATGTGTCTATGTTAATTGATTCAGAAGTCCTTATGGCCCAAACGTTACGTTGGACTGACTAAATCAGGGGCCAGCAAACCACTGCCCATGGACCAAATCCAGCTGCCATCTGCTTTTGTAAAGTTTTATAGGGAAAACACTCATACCAGTTTGTTTACATACTGTCTGTGACTGGGCTCCCCTCCAGTTATAGGTCTGAGTAGCTGTGACAGCGGCAGTCTGTCCCACAAACCTAAAATATTCATTATGTGGTCCTTTAGAGAAAGAGTTTGCTGATTCCTGGTCTATATAAATAGTAGTGTCATAATGTAAAAGAATTATTATTAGTCTTTGAAGACACCTGGGCCCGATTAAAGAGAACCCACTGAAAGGCGAGCAGAGTTGAAAAAAGAGACCCATCACTTTATTCATTAATTATCCATGAATCTTACTTGGCATCCAGTACCTGTCAGTCACTCTCCTAATGCTTAAAATACAGCAGTGAGTACAACAAAGTCCCAGCCCTCCTGGAGCTTTCCTTTTTGTGGTGCAGTCAGGAAATAAATGCAGAAGTAAGATAAGTTCGGAGAGTCATAAATGCTTCCTAAGAAAATTAAACAGAGTCATGGCATAGATCAGTGGTGTCTAATAGACATATATCACACAAGCCACATGTGTGATTTTAAGTAACTCTGCTACAAAGTTTAAAAAGTGAAATAAATTTTCATATTGCTTTTTATTTAATTCAATATATGCCAAATATCACCACTTCAACAGGTAATATTAAGAAGATATTTTGCATTCTTTTTTCCTATGAAGTCTTTGAAATCAAATTTCTCTTTTTATACACTTGCATTTGCAGCCCCTTTCAACTCAGACTAGTCACATTTCAAGTGCTCAATAGCCACGTATGGCTGATGACTATAGTGTTGGCCAGTGCAGATCCAGAGAATGACTGGAGAAGCTTCTCTGTGAAGGTGGCGTTGGATCTAACACCTTAGTAATGAGAAGAAGGCAGCCAGATGGGGGATCAGCTGGTGCAAGAGGATGAGGCCAAATTTGGAGATTCAAGAAGATGGAGTCACTGAAGTTTCAGAATGGGAGAGATTGGGAGAAACTGATGTAGAGAGGTAAGCAGAGACTAGAGGTGCAGGGGCCTCGTGCCTATCTAGGGAGCCTGAATTTAATTCTAAATGGGATGGGAATCCACTAGGTGGTTTTGAGAGAAAGAGTAACATAACTTATTAATTCTCTTTCAAAAATTCTCTCCTTGATGTGTCTCCTCTACAATGTATTGTGGGACAAGAATGCAGACAGGGAAACCAATGAGAAGCCTGTTTTGGCGGTCCAGTTATAAGAGAACAGTGGCTTGAATATTTATGTAACATTTATATGGATTTCAGAATCCCTATATATACATGACTCATAATGTTTTTAGCTTGCATATATAAACTGATTAGTATTGTGCTTGATGTATAGTTAAGTGCTTAATAATTGCTATGTGTTATTATTAAGGAATTCAAATCTGGAAGACCTTTCTACCTAAGCCAACCCAGTGTTTTAACAATCAGACAAAAATTATCTGCTTCCTCTGCTTCATCTCAGGTTGCTTCGTTTAGGCAAGGGGGGGTGGGGAGACTTCACAACTTCTACAATTTGTAAGGAGTTATTATGAGTCACACATAATAGAAGGAAAGACAGGAATCTCAGAGAATTCCAGAAACTTCTTTTTTTTTTAATTTATTTATTTGTCAGAGAGAGATGGAGAGAGAGCGAGCGAGCACAGGCAGACAGAGTGGCAGGCAGAGGCAGAGGGAGAAGCAGACTCCCTGCCGAGCAAGGAGCCCGATGTGGGACTTGATCCCAGGACGCTGGGATCATGACCTGAGCCGAAGGCAGCCGCTTAACCAACTGAGCCACCCAGGCATCCCTAGAATTCCAGAAACTTCTTATAGCCTGCTTATTCTGTCAGCAGCAACTGTTCCTTGCCCTCATTCCTGGAGCATTTACATTCACTGGAGCCAGTTGCTTTATTTTTACTTTTTTTTTTTTTCCACTTTGTACTCCTTTAGAGAAATTATTATTTCCTATTGTAGATTCCTAAGAGAGAGACTCTAATCCACCTAGCTACTCATGGTTATTCCTGTTAGGTTAGAGTTCTTTCATCTAGGCCTTCAAGCTGTCTATGGGCTGATCACCCTGGAGTCCTATGCCTATCCCTGGTTCAATCAACTAAGGTAGAAGTATAGAAGGGTGCAACAAGAAATTATATGGTACAGAACATGGCCACTGTTGAAGGAAAAAAAAAGTCTTCTTTTAGCAAGAACTAGGGATAACACTTTCTTTTAAAAAGAGGATTAGATATATGGCAGACACTGATTAATCTGTCCAATATCTTGTGTTCATTCAAAACATATTGCTTAACTATATATCAGGGTCTGCTCTGGGCTCTGGGGTATAGTAGTGAATAAAGCAGAGACAGCTCTGCCCTCTTGGAGCATGCATTCTACCAGGAAGACAGAAACAAGAAATTAGTAAAATGTGTATGTCAGCTAGTAACAAGTACTACATACAGACAGTAACAATGCAGGCAGAGTGGTTAGCAGTGTCCTGGAGAAGACTGCTTTGATTTTGTATAGGATAATCAGGTGAAGCTTGAAGGAAGTAAATTGTTAGCTGTGTGGTTATCTGAGGTAGGGCTGGTGTGAGAACAATCCGGGCAAAACTGAACAGCAGGTGCAAAGGCCCTGGAATGTTTGAAGATCATAGGGAGGCTCCTGTGACCAGAGGGTGGGGCAGAAGAACAGAAACGAGTTCAGAGAGGCAGTGGGGCATTACAGATCATTGTAAAGACTTTGGTATCTACTCAGAAGGAAGTGGGAAGCCATTGGAGGGTTTTGTGCAGTAGAGTGACCTGAACTGACTTCTGTTACTAAAAAGAAAAAGACAAAACAAAACACTGCTCTATCATAAGGAAAATACAAGGAGATACAAAGACAGAAGCCAAGAAACCAGTTGAGAAGCTATTGCCATGCCCAGGAAATAATACTGGCATCTTGGAAGTGGTGAGAATGGTCAGATACATCAGAGAAATTGGAGATTGGAAAGAGCTTGATCAGCCCCTCTGAGAACTCTCCTGAGATGGGGAAGCTGGCCTCTCTACCTCCTTTGTTTACCTGTAATTGCCCATCTGGACATGGACTGTGGCGTTATAAGCTTCCACCACCTAGGGAGAATTTGGTAGCCCTCCAGACAGCTGACTCAATAAGGCATGGTGGTTCTTGGTGACTTATTTCTGAAGCTGGATATGGAATGGAAGGGAATGTATCTGAGGAAGAAGCCAAGCCCTGAGGCAGTGATAATGGAAATGACCTGTATAAGGAGGGACCAGTTATTTCAAGGTCAACAACATGCTATCTCCTCAGCTGGGTCAACCTTGGGGTTGGAATTATGGCAGTTCCTATTTGCTGCCTTTACCTCATGAGCCACCCATTTGGCTTCTGGTTGCAGCCATCCTGACAGAGGGTACCTGCCCACCCATGGTGAGTGCAATCAGATGGAAGGTGCGTTCCCCACCCAGCTGCCCAAAGCCCATGCCAACCATCTGGAGTCACTAGAGCATGACTGCTCCAGCTGGGGTGGGTGAGGAATCACTCTGAAGAGAGCTGGAGAGTTAAGGAATCTGTGCAGTTCAGTAAAGAAAACTGGGCTCCAGTATCAATCAGGAGGTCTAAAATCTTCCCCACTCTCTTGCAAGGAATATGAGAATATAACGTAAATTCATGTCAATAAACAAATATTAATGCCGTGTCTGCTACATAAGGGATGATAAATAATACATATCCCTACCTTTAAGAAATTCATAATATGCCAAGGGAAATAAATACAGCATTGCATAACTAAAAAAAAGGCAAATATTATTTTTAAATGTATGGAAAAAAAATGTGGTGGAGGCACAAATTAGGATGTACTAATGCCCGCAAGAAGTTAATAATGTCTTATTTGGAAGAAAAAGTGAAGTTTGCCAGACAAGAGAAAGAAAGACATTCCAAGTGGAATATGCATTTACAAGCATACATGAGAAGGTATGAAAATTGGTAGTATATTTGGCAAATTATGAATAAAAGATTTTAACCAGAAAATAGTATGTAGAGCCGAGTGACTAGAGATTCAGAAAGGTAGGTTGTTAACAGGTTGTAAATAGCTACTCTACTGGGCATAAGCCCATAAAGCATTTCTTGCTTCCTCTTTATCAGGAAAGTACAATGATGGTTTTGTAAAATAGAGCATAAATGTCTTCAAAATCTGAACTTGACTCTTCTTTCCTTCATATCTCTCTTTATTTTGTTTTTTTTTTTACTTGGTTCCCTATTTACTCTACACACCACTACTGATTTTCCTTTTTACAGCTCTCTCCACATTTTGCTCTATATTCTCCCACCCAGAGGTAAATAATGACAAAATGGACATCACTAAAACTAAGAACATATTGAAAAGGAAAAACTAGAAAATGTCCCTTCTGTATGTCTGATAGACATGCATATTTGAAAGATGTAAGTAAGAATTAGTCTTCAAAAACATATAAAGTGACACTAAAACTTTTCTCTGATTTGAGATGCAATCTATAAACCATGATTTGTTTGCATGCTAAAATACAAATATTAGAAAATATTAATTTTCTTGAAAATGAATGTGTCTGGTACTGTGTTTCTCTTCCACAGAGACAAAATCTGTATGAACTCTTTTTTCTTGTTGTTTTTCCTTAATCTTTTTCCCTTTACAAGACAGTTCTCTGGGTTGAAGAAATTGTGGTTTTATTCTGTTCCGTTTTGGTTTTCTTTCGTTTTGATTATTCAGGTGCTACAAGCAAAGGATATTACACATCTAAACAATCAGTAATTTCTTTCTTGAGGGGGATTTCTAATCAGTCTTATTTATTTATTTACTTATTTATTGATTGATGCATAACTGACATAGAGCATTATTTTAGCTTTGGGTTACCACTTGGTGATTTAATGATTCTATACCTTATGCAGTGTTCACCATAAGTGTAGCTACCATCTGTCACCAAGCCACATTATCATTGACTATACATTATCATTGACTATATTCCTTCTGCCATACTTTTTAATCCCCTTGAGTTATTTATTTTATTACTAGAAGCTTCTACCTCTTTTATCACCTTTGCCTATTTCACCCATGCCCCTCTCTCTTTTTTCTGGAAGTCACCCATTTGCTCTGTATGTTTATGAGTCTGTTTCTTGTTTGTTTGTCTTGATTATCATAAAAACATTGGGAAAAGCCCATCCAGAGTCCTTTGAATCAGGGAAAAGATTTTTCTTCCAATGGGGCCTTATGGTATCCTGAGAAAAGCTGTGAACCAAGGATCAGGAGACCTGGTCTGCCACCAACTAGATGTGTGACATTGGACAAGATGCTTCAGTCTTTTTGACATGTTACCTTCACTGAAAATGAAGGGTCTGGATTTAATTCCACCTTACTGTTCTTACAATGTCAAACTGCACTGACAATAACCTTCCTAGGCTTTCCCTATTTGTAGACTCTTTAGCTACTGAGTACACTTTGTGGAAGCTGCCAGTGATTCAGTGGGGTCCCAAAGCATACTTGCCCACTGACGTTCCAAGGCATATCCCTATTCATTCAGTCTGGCCATTCTAAGAGACTTAAATAATTTTTGGATCATTTACCAGCTTACATAAGCAAATCCCATAAATCATCAAACATAAATTTCCTCTCATCTGGATTCTAGTTTTGAAAAGCCTGGATAAAGGGCAAAACAGAGGGCCAAGAGAAAGACAGGAAAGATAGGTGATGGAGAATTTGAGATCCAAAAAGGGATAATCCCTGCTTCAGGATTGAAGTTTGCTTTTTCATAATTTGCCCTAATGGCTCACCCAAGCAGTGAAAGGTCAGAGATGCTTATCTCTCAGAGAGGTGACACATCCATTTATCACACTCAGGCTAATGTAAATGCTTTGGATAACTCCAAAGGGGAGGGAGGATACTCTATATTCTAGCCTCTATATTCTTTTTTCTTCTTTTTCTTTTTCTTCTTCTTCCTTTTTTTTGTTAATAAGCTTTTGTTGAACAGAGAAACTATATATGTTAATGTTCATCTTGAACTGTAAGCCATTTAAAAGGATTTCTAATGATCACTTTCATATTGAATTATTAGACAGTCAATTAACAGACACAGAGCCAATCTCTACCATCTCTTACTGAAGGGAGATTAATTACAGGGCTGTTCTGCAGGCAGATGAGATTCACCAAGTAGTGTGAGTCAGAGCGGTCTGGTCCCTCCATATGAGTCAAGAAATTCTCCAAATAACTTTTCCTGTAAGTTCTTGGGTAGTTTCTTTAATGGGACTTTATTCCCCCTCCCCACCTCCCATAGTATTCATATGTACCCAAGTCATCATGACCCTAAGATTATAAGATTTTTAAAACACTGGGATCCAGTGTTTTTAGAACTCAGCCTGTTTTGAGGGCACCTAAGTGACTCAGTTAAGCATCCAACTCTTAAACATGGAGTTTTGAGTAGGGCTCTGCACGCAGCAGGGAGTCTGCTTGAGATTCTTTCCTTCTGCCCCTCCCCCCCAATAAATAAATAAACATTTTTAAAGAGTTCCCAACTTTTTCCTTTAAGAGTACTCAAAAGCATGACCATCCTCAAACTAGTGAAATTGAACTTTCTCAATGAATGCACATTCTTTTTATTTTCCCTTTTCTATAAGCTTTTTTTTTAAATCAAGGTTATGCTAGAGTATCCAGAGTTTTCTTAAATCAACAGAAAAAAGAAAAGAGGGACAGAATATTTCCATAGATGTGTGGTGCCTGTCAGCTTCCAAGACCCATACCCCTCATGGCAGGATCAGCACTCATTTGCATAACCCATTTCCTCTCTCCCCTAAGTCATATAGACTAACACAATGACCATCCACCATGTAACCAGACCATTCCCGTGTGTTCACTGAGCACCTGATTGTCTGTTCTTCCACAAGTAAGGGAACGGCATTCCTCTCCTGCACACCGTAATCATGTCTATATGATAACAACACTATTACTACTACTACTACTAACAGCTGCCCCTTTGCAAACATCTTCTAAGTACCAGGACTGTGATAAGAACTTCACAGACATTATAACATTGAATCCTTAGAACTGTCCTTTGGAATGGGTGCTAATAGCTCAATTTTATAAGTGAGGAAATCCAGACTACGAATGGTGAATGGTGAAATAATCTTTCAAGATCACAAAGCCAATGAACCATGGACTTGGTAATGTAATGCAGGTCTCTGACTCCAAATCCTCTGTTCTGTGTACTATGGCTGAGTTTTTTAATGCTTGGTTTATGACTTATTCGTGACTTGCAAAATTAATTTTAAAAAATTCAGAGAGTAGTATGTATAGCAAGAATATCATCTTGTGAAAATTCTAGTTTTCATATTTGTGTATGTGCATACCAGAATATGCTGTAAACTGTATTTTCACAGTCCAAAGGAAAGCCACTGTGCTATATCATACTTTTTCCACATTGTATTAACACCTCAAGGGTAGGGATCCAGTTCTGTCTACTATTAGAGCTCATTCTCATTGCTGATGTTAAGTAAGTATTTTTGACTAAATATGGCCATTTCATAATCAAAATGCCATTCTGTTAATACATCTCTGGGTAGGAGCAGGTCTCACCTGAACGGTGAAGTAGCAGCTATGAAATATGTCTTCCCCAGGAAGTGGAAATGAAGAAGAATCCTAGGCGCCCTATGGACTGAGGCTTTCTTCTCATGGTATTGACCTTGAAGGAATTCAAGTTTTCCCAGCTGGGCTTCTAGACCGGGGAATCACAGCCCTGCATCCTTCACGGGTAGGCAGGCTTCTGGCTGGGAAGTATAAAATCAAGGTAGGGAAATGTAAAGTACTACTGACTATTTGGGGATAGAACATAAATATCTCTGAACAGTAACAAGCAAGAAAGGGCCTAACAGCCCTAAGAACGAAGCTCCTATACTTTATTAACTGGTCTATATTTCTGCGATTCTTTTATTTTCTATGTTCTCTGTTATTTTCCCACTGCACTTTGTCCACAACTGGAAATTTCCAGTATTTCAACTCTGCCTGTCAGAGGCAAGGGAAGGGAAGGAAAAAATTGTTGTTTCCATTGTTAGTTTGCTTTCAAAACAGCTTCAGTTGTTTCTTTTCCTATTTTTTTTAACATGTTCTCATAAGAAACTAAAAAAAAATGCAAAAAAGCATTAAAAAAAGCTATAAAAGTTACTAGAATTTATAAACCCAGAGAACACTACTCTTAACAAGTTGGCATATTTATTTCCAGTTTTATTTTTACTTACTGGTGAGAAAATATTTTTAAATGTGGTCACATTCTATATATAGTTCTGTATCCTGCTTTTTTCTCTTCACTTTGACTTTCAAGTATTTTCAAGTATTATCTTTTGACTTTCCACCGTTTTCTATTATGTAGTTTTATCACAGTATTTTTTTTAATAAATCTACTTTTGTTGAACACATATTGCTTTTGATGGTAAGGAAGAGGATTTTGTCAGTCTGTTTTTTGGTTCACTCTTAGCCTTTCTCAGATAGACATCTAATGTTGTCTCCTGCCTCCTAAAACCTTCAACACCTCTTCCCCTATCCTTCTTCTCAGTTGATGACCTTGTTTTTTATTTCATTAAAAATACATTCATTTTCAGATAAGAATCTCCACCAGCTCCCTCTCCCACCATATGCATGTATTTATGTGTTTATTGGCATCTTTTGCCTGTTACATTATTATTGAACTGACCTTATTCCCACTGTAGACTCACCCTGCCACTTGTGAACAAGACTGCACCCCCCCAGGACCTCCCTCTGGCAATTCCCCACTGACCAATCAGCCTTACACATTCTTCCTCCATCCTGAATCATTCTCATCTTGCATAACAACAAATCTGGGGGGATAAAATTAGAGCGACACTGAGCCTGGTGAATGCCAGGTCATGATCTCAAACTCTGTCACCGCCTCTTTCGCACCATATCTGTTAGCTATTGCTGGATAATAAGCACTCCACAATTTGGAGTCTTGAAACAACGTCCATTGAGGTAGGTCATGATTCTGCACATTGGCTGGTCAGATTAGCCATCTAGGCAAGCTCCGCTGTTTGCCCCTGAGCTTGCTCAAGCTATTTGCCGTGAGCCTGCAGGGCAGATGGGAGCTGGGTGACCAACATGGCCCCAATCGTATATTTGCCTGTTGGCAGGGCATTGGCCAGTGCACCTGAGTTCTTCTCCATACTAGGCTCCCACTCTCCAGCGGGCTAGCATGGGCTTTTTCACATGGTAATGGTTTCAGGGCTCTGAGCACAGCCAGAAAGGGCAAGTCCCAAAACACAAGGGCTTTTCAAGCCTCTGCTTGTTCACATTGCTAACGCACCATTGACCAAACTAAGCCATGCTATAAAAAGCAATGTATGCTGTACGGAGACACAAAATGGAAAAAGTAGACAAGGGAGAGAGGCCAAGAGATCTTTACACCTGTTCTATGCATGGTGCAGCACATAAAAGACATCACTAACTTAGTCACTTCCCTCATAGATGTTATGCAAATATCTTCATATGTAATAGATACTCTGAATATTACTTGTTTATCCGTCTGAGATGGAGGTAAACTGAGGTGATCGACTGACCACAGTATACGAGTGAGTCCAATAGAAAGCAGCCAGGTGCCTATAGAAGCTATCACTTGGTACCATCAATTTAGAAAATGGGGATGGGTGCTATAATATGGATCGTAATATCATTTACTGAATTTAAGAAGAAACTCACAGGCGTGGAACAGTTTTGTTTCCTGGGACAAGGGATAAGGATTGATGGTAGACAATTTTTTATATAAATTTACTTGACTTCATGTAGCATCGGCATCATGGAGAACACAATGCATCTCAATTCTACGTCCCATTAGGTTTTGGGAAAGGCTTATATAAACAAAAATCTCCTTTTTCCTAACCAGCCAATTACATAAAGTCTCCTTACTAATTTAGGAGAGGATGAAGACAAGAGAGAATACAGGTTACCTTAGTTGACCCTGTTTACTTAAATTTTAAAATGTGCAGAAAAAGTCTCCAGCAGTACAAAGTCCTAAAGATTACAATGAGGAAACATAGGTGGTAAAAATTTGTAAGGGGCTGAGGAGGTTAGGATCCCAAATTTGGACTCAACCTATGGAAAGGGTTGGCATTAAGAGGTGAAGCAAAGCAGGACAATTTCAGGAGCCACGAGTTCAGGATCAGGGTCAGGAACAGGGCAGGAAATTCGTACCACAAGAAGGAGAGGCTAGAAATTTACTTAACATCCTTCACATGTAAGGTGGAAAACCGGAGAGAGTGGTGTCTTTGAGACAATATTCAAATGTTTATTATTTTAGCTTTGACTTCTGCACAGTGACTATGTAACCACCCAGGCCCTTTTGTGCTGTGAGACGAAAGAAACGCCAACTCCAAAATCAGAGATGCTGAGTCATAGTGAAAAGCGTGTGGATCTCTGAGTAACTCGCACCTGTGGCTGAATCCAGTTTCTGCCTCTTACTCGTTGCATGACCCAAAATAATTTGCAAAATACTTCTCTGAGACTGTTCTCTTTTCTATAAAATAGAAATAGCAATACACACTTTCCTGGACGATGGTGAGGCTTAAATGGGGATGTATGTGTAACTGGTGGCAAACAGATTAAGTGTTCTGAAAGTCGTGCAATTAACATTGTCCAATAGAATGGATCCAATTTCTCTCTCAGTTACCTATTTTGTGACTTGGGTAAGTTATTAATGTCCGTAGACATCAGTTTTCTTTTCAGTGTAATAAAGATCCTGTTGATTCGTGAGATTCAGAGAATCCCAAAAATCTTTTAAAATTCAATACAAATATTGTAATTAGGGTCCACAGCACATCTTTTTCCTGCACCCTTGAGAAAGCTTGGAATTTGTTATTAATGCATCTGTCCTTTCCTTAGCTGGTGGTGAATAATTCCACTGAAACTAACTGGAGCTTTGGACTGGGGTGAAGAAGGGGAGAGATGTACAGCTGGAATACATTGCTCATGTACAGTACCTGCCCCTTGTGAATATGCTAGCACACTTTGCACAGATGTCTCTTTGTTTCCAAACAGGAAAACTAATTGCCTTTCTTGTTTGAGTCTGAGAAGTTTTCCTACATTGCTCTGCAATAATGGGAGACATCTCTTCAACTTCACAGAGCCTTTCCCCAACACTATCTCTGTTCAGATGCCTCTCAGGCATCCCACATCTCAAGAGGCAACCTTCATCTTTTCAGCTGTAAATTACCTTTGTTTAGTTATCTTCTATTTACTGTGTGCCAATCATTTACAGACACACAGGCACATCTGCACACACACGTACACACATACCTGACTGAGGAAAGGTGAGCAAAGAGAAAATGCTTTCAGGCTTCATTCTAAAGTCAAGAATCTTTTTCTTATAATTATTCGTAACTGGTGATTCCAGGGATGATGAAATCTGCCAGACTGAGATCCCAGTAGTTGGAAATGCTCCTCCCACAGGATGTGTACCTCACAAGGAGCAGCTACCAGCCTAGCCCAGCTTCCCCAGTGCCCCCTGCTGTTGTTTCCCTAGCAACCAAGCAGAGCCTGGTGTATCCCTCAAAGCCCCGCACAGTTGCTACGGAAACCCCAGGGTTTTGCTAATTAGAGCCAGGTTGAGCTGTAGCTAGTGGGGGTGGGTAGACCTGCTAGCTTTGGGTAAACCCTCCTTGAAAGGCAAACCAGAGCCCCCTAATCCATCCGTATTTTACCTCTCACCCTGGTGAGTTGATGCACATGTGATTCGCCTGTTTTGTGGATGAACAGCACTGGGCCTCCGGGCATTGAAACAGTCCTCAAAATTCCTGGGAGTAACAGAGTCTCATAGTCAGAGAAAGCATAGCTTCCCAGATGTTCTGTGACAGACCTAGTTTCAAATACTCTTGTCTCCACGGGTATGGATATAGTTGACAGTTGATCATGTGACTTGATTTTCATTTGTCATTACGGATGGCAACAATGTGAGGATTTTCAGAGAGCTGGTTGGTTGGTGAAGGAGATACAGCTTGGAGGGAAACTATCTATTCATGCTCTCAAATTACAACCAACATGGGTGGCAACTTGCTCTTCTCAAAAGGTCAACAAGCTCTCTACTATTGAATCAACTTTTCAATACCAGAGAGTCTCAATTTTCTCAATCACTCAAGAAAGTTGCTCTTGTCAATTTGGATTACAAGTCTGATCACTGGAACCACTCTTAATAATGTGTTCAAATCCCCATGGCTTTCTTCCTATGTGCCTTCCCAGAGAAGCCCAAATTCTCTGTCTACCATGTAGTCTCTGAGCCTTTAATTTAACAGTAGGCAAGCAGATAATCCTGCAGTTTGGCCACAGCCCATCCACGGTCTCCAACATTAGCTGCACCCTTTGCTCACTTGCCCTTGATCCATCTCCTTGCCCATTTTCCTCAGTGACTGTTCCCACCTTCACTTCTTTCCTCCAGTTCTTGCTCATTTGTTACTTCCTTCACTTTCAGGGGATGGATTCTCGTACAACCTCACCCAGAGACTTCAAACCCTCTGAAACGAATGCCTTTGACTTCTGAGCAGCTACCTGCAAATTATCTAAATAAGAACACCTACATATTCTTTCCCTCCAGTCTTCTTTGTTTCTTTTTAATTGAGGTGTAACTGACATACAACATGATATTAGTTTCAGGTCTATAACATGATGATTGGATAATTGTATTTTTGTAAAATAATCACTCCAGTAAGTCTAGTTAACAGTCTTCTTAACCTACATCTTAAAACAAAATATCCCACTTGTAAAAGTTCTTCTACATCCACATAGACATCAATTATTGTCCACTCTTTCCTATATCTTCAACCTCCTTTTACATACTAGGTCTATCATCTCGGACTATTAGCATATTCATCAAGACTATATGCAACATAAAACAAAACCAATAATCTTAAATCTCCTAGCTACCACCCTATCTCTCCCCCTTTCCTTTGTCAAGCACCTTCAAATATGAAAGGACACAGAGAATAACAAAATACTTTTTTACAGGGAAAAACTAAAGCAGGGGAAGAGGCAATACAAAAGTGAAATTTAAAAAAATGAATGAGTAAACCAATAAACAGACTCTTAAATACCAGAGAACAAATTGGTGGTTGCTGGAGGAGAGATGGGTGAAGGGATGGCTAAAATAGGTGAAAAAGCACACATTTCCAGTTATAAAATAAATAAGTCAGAGAGGTAAAAAGTACAGCAAAGGGAATATAGTCAATAATATTGTAATAATGCTGTATGGTGACAGATGGTGACTACACTTATTGTGGCAAGCACTGAGTGGTATATAGAATCGTCACATCAGTACATCATACCCCTGAAACTGACATGACATTTTATGCCAATTATACTTCAATAATACATTTTTAAAATTCCAAAAAAATCACAATTTAAAACAATGCCCAAAATTAAATATTTAGGGATAATTACATTAGAATATGTTAAGATCTCTACAGAGAAAACTTCAGAATACTATTGAAGAAAATAAATAAAGGCATTATTAAGTTCTTATATTAGAAATTTCAATATTATTAAAATAGTCATTTCACTTCAAGGTGACCTATACATTCAGTGCTGTATCAATCAAATCCCAACTCACAATGAAAAGGACCAAAAAATCCAGGGTAATCATGAGGGAGAACAAAATAAGAGGACTTACAGTAATTAAGACAGTGTGATATTGGCATAAGGATAAACGAATCAATGGAACAAGAAAGACAGTCCAGATACACACCTGTAAAGATAGCCCTGATAGCAATAGAGAAAAGGTGAGTGCTTCAGCCATGGTGTGGGACCAACTGGAGATATACCCATATGTCCATGTATCTATAAACATAGATATATCTTTATACGGATATATAATACATACATTTAATATAGGGATGTGTGTGTGTGTATATTTGTTTGTTTGTTTTTTAGAGAGGGAGGATATCCATAAGGAAAGAAAACAAACTTGACTCTTGCCTCACATCATACACAAAGATTTATTTGAGATAGGTAACAGAAACATAATAGCTAAAAAGATAAAGCTCATGGAAGGAAACACAGGATTATATCCTCATAATCTTGAAGTATGAAAATATTTTTTGAAGGCCATAAAGATTAAATTAAAAATTGATGAATAGAATGTCATCGAATTTAAAGACTTTTGTTCTTAGAAGATACCAAAAGAAAATGAAAGAAAGTCACAGGTTAGAAGAAAATATTTACAATACATATATCTGATACAAGACTTGTATCCAGAATATACAAAAATTCTAACAAATCAATAAATAGGACACATTACCCAGTTAAAAAGACACTTTATTTTTTTTTCAAGATTTTATTTTATTATTTGAAAGAGAGAGTGTGAGAGAAAGAGAATGAGAAGGGGAAGGTTCCGAAGGAGAAGCAGGGTCCTTGCCGAGCAGGGATCCTGATGTGGGACTTGATCCCAGGACTCCAGGATCATAACCTGAGATGAAAACAGTCTCTTAATCAACTGAGCCACCCAGCACCCCAGAAAGACACTGTGTGAAAGAAAATATATGAACTGTCTAAAATCACATGAAAAGGAGTTTAACATAATTAACCAGAGTGGAAATGCAAATTAAAGCCACAATGATATGTCACTGCACACTCATTAGAATGGTTAGGTTTAAGACTAACAATAGCAAATACTTAGGATAATGTGGAGCTACTGAAATTTTCATACACTGTTGGTAAAACCCTAAATGATAGAACCACCTTAAAATCTTTTGGTAGTTTCTTATAAAGTTAAGCATCCCCCGTTTTATAACCAGCGATTCTAATTCTAGGAGTTTAGCCAAGATAAATGAAGGTTTATGTCCACACAAGGATCTTCATCCATAACAGTCCCAGACTGAAATCCCAAGTGTGCCGTCTATAGGAAAATGGATAAACCAATTGTGGTACATTCACACAATGGGACGCTGTTCAGCAATGAAGAGTAATGAACTGTATGTTGCATGTTACTTACGTGCAACAACATGAATTAACTTCGAAAACATTATGGTGAAGTAAAGAAGCCAGATAGAGAACAATAGTGAAATTCCATTTATTTAGAGGTAAAGAACAAGGAAAACTGACACAACTGGGTGAACATCAGAAGACTGTGGATCTCTGATTTGGAATGAAATGTTAGCTGGAAACTAACATAGGGGAAGTTTCTGAAATGATGGAAATAAAATCCTGATTTGGGCACTGACTTCAAACAGATATAAATTTGCCAAAACTCAATGAATTGTACATTTAAGACTTGTGCATTATCCTATATATAAAGTACATGTCAGTAAGGAAAATACATGTCAATGTAGGGGTGCCTGGGTGGCTCAGTCGATTGAGCATCCAAGTCTTGATTTTGGCTCAGGTAGTGATCTCAGTTTGTGGGATAGAACCCCAAGGCTCCACACTTAGCGGGGATTCTGCTTCTTGCCCTGTCCTTCTCCCTCTGCCCTCACCCCACCCCTTGTGTGTTCTCTCTCTCTTGCTCTCTCTCACTCTAAAATAAAGAAATAAAACTTCTAAAAAAATTTGTCAATGTAAACAAGTAAAAGGGGCCTGAGTCTCTGAAATCTCAAACTACCACAGTAACCCTTCCCTACCTATCGCTACCTTCACATGAGAGAAAATTAAACTTACAGTTTCTTTGTAAAAATAACTAACTGATCATGACAAATGCAGAAAAAATCATGTCTTAATTTTCTTATTTTCCTAGTATTAAGAGCAAAAGAAATATTTGTTGAATTAAAACGAACATTTACAGGGGCGCCTGGGTGGCTCAGTGGGTTAAAGCCTCTGCCTTCGGCTCAGGTCATGGTCCCTGGGTCCTGGGATCGAGCCCTACATCGGGCTCTCTGCTCAGCAGGGAGCCTGCTTCCTTCTCTCTCTCTCTCTCCCTCTCTGAGGCCTCTCTTGCCTGCTTGTGATCTCTGTCAAATAAATAAATAAGATCTTTACAAAAAATAAAATAAAATAAAACGAACATTTACATAGAGAAGACCCCTAAGGTATTTCCAGAATCAAGTGTCTCAGTGGGTTCAACCCTATCTAGTAGCCCCAGGGCTTTGCCTTGAGCCATCTTACCCAGATCACTAAAATAGCTCTGTATGCAATACTTGTAATCTGGTATTGCTGTTCAGAGAAAAAGTCCCTCTCATTATGATTTACTTTGTATACTTCCAGTTTAGTTTTTGTTTTTCTTTGAAAGTGGGGGGAGAAATTTGGAGCCCCTTTGAGGAAATGTGGAAATATGCTGAATGTGCCATCAGGAAGGGAAGCTTTCAAAGCATGATTTATTGTATATTGTTGCGTATTGGAAAATTCCTGAGTTCACCACCTCTCCAGGATATTTTTGTACAATTACAACACTGCCAGTCATGTGCCTCAGGAATGCTTGCCACAGTACGGCTGAATGGATGAACTTCAGGTTGTGTCTGCTTCTCACACATACCTGAAGGTTGGGGCCTATATTGATTTGAATCATAACCATCTCTAGAAGAGAATAATGTTAATGAAAGTAGAGCAGGTAATCTGAAGAGATAGAGGTTATATATAACCAACAAAAACCAGCCTTCCCTGGGACGGAATAATGGTCCTGCTTGCTGTTCTCCCTACTGGTAAGGCCATCCCAGTCCATCCAGTTCCGACCTCAGGCAGGAGTGATTCAACAAACACAAACTATACCTTTTGGCTCTAGTACTCTCCAGCCTCATCCTTTTTTATGCCTACCTCTGCTGCATGTGTCTTGGTGTCATCATCAAATGCTCATCTCCTGACTTTTCACCTGAACCCATTTCTACAGTTTATCTTATCCTGCACCCCACTTTCCCCTTATTCTCTGATTCTGTGTCCTTATTATAGTTTAGAGCTGATCCTGAAGCTGTTCCCATAGCTCAGACCTGAACTTCACTAAAATCAGTAATACACCTTTAATTTAAGGTCATAGTTTCTAGCTACTGGGAGTCCATTTCTATGATAATGGACGGCAAACAGCACGAAGTCATCTTTTTTGATAGTCTCACTCTGGGATTGTTCATGGGACTGAGAATATGATACAGTGGTTAGTAGCAAGGGCTCTAGAACCTGATGTCTGGATAGGATTTTTTTTTTTTTACCTTGGCCTTGTTTGTTAACTTCTCTGTGCCTCAGTTCCCTCATCTATAGAATAATGGTGATAATAAGTCTCAACTCTAGGGATTTCATAGCAAATACATAAAATTACGTATGTATCCCAGCCAGGTATCTGAGGCCCTGTCAACTATGAGAGACATAACTAATTTGACTTTACAGGTCCTCTCTTCTCTTGGTTACCACATTGCCATGGATTGGATGCCTGTAGGGACACCTGGGTGCACCAGCTGAATCTTCCTCCTGCCAGTTCCTTAGGAGTGCTACCTCTTATCTAACACCATTACCTTTGACAGAGTTCCTTCTAGTTCCTTTAGCTGGATCTGTTCCCCAGCATCTAATTTTCCTTCTAATTCCAAAGTGTGGCCCATTTGAACTTACTTCATCGCACTTAAAGAGAACCTGTCTTCCTATGTTTTTATAAGTGGCATGGCTACAGAATTCATATTTAAGTGCTTGCATGTTGGTTTACCTCATGAAGAAAACAGATTAAATGGCTCAAGGCCTCTTTTAGAACAATCTTGCAGCATTTGTTTGGGGGCTCTTTTTTTACTCTGAAATATATATTTGACATTTTTCAACTTGTAAAATAATGTTAACTTTCATCTGCAGAATATTTTAATTTGTCAGTCAATTTTCTAGCCTTAGTTCATTTGATTTTTCATAACTACCCTTTAAAAAATGTGAACCAAGGATCAGCAAGTTTATACAACTTGAATATATATATATATGTATATATACATATATATATATATGCATAGAATTTGAAACTAGCCAAAGTCTCCTCAATTTAAAGTGAGTTCTTTTTTAGAGAGATGAAATTCTCTCCCAGGCATTAATTTATGATAGACACAGAAACAAACATAAAAATCCCTTTATTCTTCAGTATTTCATCAAAATGAACAAAATCATATTTCGTGTCCATTCATGAAGTTCTCGTGTATGGCCTTCATTTAGGCAGAGCAAAGCTAAGACCTCAGTGATGTACACTGGGTCTTAATTAAATCTGCAAGGTACTCTTGTCTCCCAAGAAGACCCATCTTCTTTATAGGTCCCATGCACCACGAAAGATTATGATGGCCATTCTTCTCACTAACTAGAGATGTTTAATAATGAAGCCAAATGGCAACCAAGAAGCTGTGGCATACAATTCCTAAGCATGACATTGAAGGAGAGCTCCCTTCGTGCCTAATGCAGTTGTTCTCAGCACCTGCAGTGAGGTCACAATAGTGTAGCACTCGGCTTTCCAAGCAAATCTTGCCATCACCAGGCCACCGTGATTGGGATGCAGCACTAAGCAGAGGGTGTCAGAAGGAGGAAAAGTTAGTTAGAAAGATGTAAGCATTTTGTAATATTACTGTAACAATAGGACCATCTGGGAAGTGTACATTACAGATAGCACATTCTGAAAATTGAGAATATAGCCATTAAATGTCACACAGAGAAAATTAGATTTGGCGAAATGATCTGAAGGAAGAATGTACCAAAGGAATATGGCCCTCCCTGAGGATTTTGTGAGCTAAAACATTTCTGAGTAACTTTTTAGACCCTGAATTCTATATTATGGCTACTCAGTACACATTCCACAGAAATTTGTAGCACTAGCTTTCAATTTATGTTAGGAAAACATATATTAAAAATTACATAATTACATGTATGTATAATGAATATTTGTGATATATATATACACCGTATAAGGGAATAGCTTTTGTTATGTATACTAATACATCCATCAGCGTACCACACGTTGGATGTGTACATGCTGAAAAAGAGATGTAGTGATTCAAATTCAACAGGAGTAATCGGAGAAGGTTCCTAGAGAAATGTGTTTCAAACTCAGCTCCAAAATATAGTAGAGGGCAGGGAAGAGCAAGTTCCAATTGGGGTGAATTGAATAAGGAAAGATATACACAGTTTAAATATGAGAAATGGCAAAGTAGTTAGCTTGTTTCCTATAGAAGGACTGGATTGACAAAAAATGAGAAATAATGTTGGCATATAATGATGGAATTCTAAAATGCAAGAATGATGTGTATCGAAACTAAAAATCCTGCCATACCAAAATTAATCTTCTTATAGCACTGTTTGAATCACATTGCTCTCCTGCTCAGAAATTTTCATTGATTCCCATTACTCATTAGGCAGAGTGACGTCATCAGAGTGAGCTCCACAGGCAGACACTGGTCCGCGTTCTGCATTTCTAATTTACTTTCTCACTACACACCATCCCCCCAGCACACAGTCATCTTTTTCTAAAGCCAATTAAGACTACTGGCCATTCTTTGAAGTTTTTTTTATACCATTGCAGTTCTCTGCTTGCCTTTGTGATAACCGACCAACCTATTTTCTTTTTTTAAAGCATCTTGGGTGTATAACTCAGATTGCACAAAATCCACCCATTTAAAATGTACAACGTAGTGGTTTCAGTATTTAGGGAGTCGTGCAACCATTGCCATAATCTGTTCAGAACATTTGTCTCACCTCCCTAAGAAACTCCTATCCACTATCAGTCATCCCCCATTTCTATCCCTCTCTACCCCTGCGTTAAACTGATAATCCTTCAACCTACAAATTTGCCTACCCGGAACTTTTAATATTAGTAGAACAGAAAATGGCCTTTTGTGACTGGATGTTTTTATGTAACACGTTTTCACAAATGTGTTCACATGTGTCTGTACTTTGTTCCTTTCTATGGCTGAATCACATTGCATCTTATGTATACACCACATTTTATTTACCCATCACCAGTTGATGTCCATTTAGGTTGTTTCCGCTTTGGGCTATTAGGAATGATGCTGCTATAAACATCGGCACACGCGTCTTTGTGTGGACGTGTGTCCTCAGTTTTCTGAGTATATGCTCAGTAGTGGAATTCCTGGATCATATGGCAACTATGTTTAACATTTTAAGGAGATGCCAAACTGTCTTCCAAAATAGCTGCACCATTTTACATTTCAAGAGCAATGTATAAAGTTACCGATTTCTCTATATCCTTGCCAGTATTTGTTATTTTCTGGTGTTTTTTTTTTAAATAGTAACCATTCTATATGCATTTTCCTAATAGCTAATTATTTGAGCATGTTTTCGTATACTTACTGGTTATTTGTGTATATCTTCTTTGAGATAAAAAAGATTTGAAGGCATTTGAATGTCTATGTAAATCCTTTGCCATTTTTTAATTAAGTGATTTGATTTTTTATTATTGAGTCATATGACTTTTTATTTTTTCTTTTTTAAATTTATTTGTCAGAGAGAGAGGGAGAGAGAGAGAGCGAGCACAAGCAGACAGAGTGGCAGCAGAGGCAGAGGGAGAAGCAGGCTCCCCGCCGAGCAAGGAGCAAGGAGCCCGATGTGGGACTTGATCCCAGGACGCCGGGACCACGACCCGAGCCGAAGGCAGCCGCCCAACCAACCGAGCCACCCAGGCGCCCCCATATGACTTTTTAAATGTACTTTGTATATGAATCCCTTATCAGATATATGATTCTCAAATATTTTTCCCCATTCTGAGGGTTGTCTTTTCACTTTCTTGAGGATATTATTTGTACCACATAATTTTTAATTTTGATGCAGTCCAATTTATACATTTTTTTTTCTTTTTTCATTTGCTCTTTGGCATTATACATAAGAGGGCAATGCCTAATTCAGTCACAAAGATTTTCTCCTATATTTTTTTCTAAAGGTTGTTTAGTTTTAACTTTTACATTTAAATCTATGGTCTATTTTGAATTTTCGTGTCTGAAGTGAAGTAAGGAACAAAATTCATTCTTTTGCATGGGCATATCCATTTGGCCCAGCATCATTTGTTACTGTAGAGACTGTATTTTCGCCCATTGTATATTTCACCCAAATACCTTGGTTCCTATGTCAAAAACTAAATGACCATAAATGTAAAGATTTATTTTTGCACTGTCAAGTCTTTTCCATGGATCTATAGATCTATTCTTATGTTGTTACCACACTCGCTCCTGCTCTGTAGACAGGCACTAGGGGGGCTGATGGCACTGGGGTTCGTGGCTTGCCCCTCTCAGCATGGAACCTCTCTCAAACGAGTGAGCTGGAGAAGGTGGGATCAGAACCCAGTGTTCTCACCCTGCTGCACCTGGGGTGAGTGTCTGCCCTACTAGTGGAGACTGGGTGGAAGGAGAGAGCTCAGTGTTCCTGCTTATGTAGAATAGAGATTCTGCAGCACTGGGGCTGGGAAAGATGGAAACACTGGTGGCTTGCCCCCCACCCCAGACTTGGAGCTGGAATAACAAGTAGCTCCCTTTTTGTTGACCACACCCATCTGGATTGGAGGTCTCCAAGTATTTTCCATAACACCTAGCTCAGTGTGGGAGGGAAGTGGGTCAAGGCTCAAATGCCATGGCGTCTTGCTTCTGTGATGGAGGGATTTAATAGATTTTCTTTAAAATATTTCTCCATTTGCTGTGTGCCCTTAGGACAATTTCTGGAGATTTTAGAAGATAGTGTATTTTATTTATTTATTTTTTAAATAATTTTCTCCAGTTACATGGTTAATTGCTGAGGAGAGAGGCTAACACCATCTCTCCTCCTCCATTCTGCAAGAAATCTTAACATTTTCTCTCCAAGATAACTTGTCACTTCATCTAATAATTTCTAAATTTACCACCTCACCTGTGGCCCTCACCCCCAACCCCCACATGCACACACACATACAGTCAATTTATGCTATGTTTCTTCCTGACTATATATTTCCCTATCAAACAACATCACTAAGATTAAACTCTTTAACTTGCCAGTATTTAACACAAATGATTAATTAACCTTTCTTTCCCTTTTTTTATTTTAATCTCATTAATCTCCCTGTTTTTGCAAAGTATAGTTTGATATAGAAATAAATTCAAAAAGGATACTTTAATGCTTCTAGGTCCCATCGTGGTAGCTATTTGAAGTGCAAAGTTAAATAAAATGTGTTCACTGAGTTTGATGACCTTACCATAGAGCGTAGATAGTGGGCTTATAAAGAAATTATTATAAATCAATGTGCTCAGTGCCCTACTACAAATGGGAATGGATTTACTCATTTTCAGGGCTTATATTTAAGCAATAACCACAACACGTCCTTTCTAAACCCCACTACCTCCTTCAGCTATGTTTCTTTTTCCTTTCACAGACTTCATATCAGACCTTCTTGAGAATGATTTCATATACTGACTTCATGTCTTACCTCCCATCCTTTCTTCAAACCAATGCAGTATGACCTCTCTGCTCATCACTCCACTGACGGTGCTTTTCCAAAGTCATCAGTGACCTCACATGGCTATATCCCAAGGCTCTATCAGTGTCCTCATATAGCCTTATTACTTGTCTGCTCAGCCATCTTCGAGCTCCCTGAGATGAGGGTTGTGTCCCACTCCTCTCTGTAGCACTCTCTACCTGGCACAGTTCTTATTACACACCTGGCATCCAGCAAGCACACGTAGAATGAGGAAGCTGACATGTGCATACACAAATGGCATGAGTAACAGTCAAATAATGTCGAGATGCCTGAAAGGGAAACTATATTCTTTTTTACACTGTGCCTAGAAAGTGATACAGACCACTAGCTCTTTAATAAATGACTCAAAGCTATGATGATAAAACATGCAGAAGAAGTGTCCATGAAACCTTAACAACTCTGCTGAAGCCATTATCCTTATGTTGTTCATCTCTTGAACCGTTTTAATTTCTATGAGGCTGAACTCTTTTTTTTTTTTCCCTTCATTTTCTAGGAACAATTGACTCTGCTCACCTGGCCTGCGGAAGATTCCTGCGGTATCATTGCTCTGGCAGGTGGTTTTCATTTGCCTGTGCAGAGATCCTGGCACTCCTGCAGACATAGCTCCCATCTCACTCGCTCCCAACCAGGTCCCCAGTGCTGTCTGCATCTGATACAACGGCTTGTTACATTCCAGAATAGGTGGTTATAACAGTAAGGCAGTCTTCTCTTCCTTCAACAACTCTCGGGGCTGGAGGGGGGGGGGGGATTTACTGGACTATTACATTGCAAAATACATTTTTAAAATTTTAAATTAAATACATTATTTAAAAATACATCTCTTCTGCAATAATAAAGGTTGTCCATTTAACCTCTGACAAAGGATGCTGAATTGGAGTGGGACCTCATTGTTAAGCCCCGGCAGCTGCTGCCTAGGTTTAGTTTCCTAAGCAACCTGGAAACTTAATTATACCCAAGCAACAAGGACAAGTATTTAGAGGAAGAAGATTAAGTGGAATCACTATCATCATCAAGCATCTAAGAACTGAGATTATTGAGAGAAAGAAAAAGTAAAAATAAAATGCTATTTGGTGCTCAAATTCGCTGCAGAGCTTTTAAAACAATGATTTTTAAGTACCTTATGATTTCAAATCTTTATTAAATAATCTTCAGGTTTTCAGTGAAAGATCAGACAACTGAAATTACATTGCCTGGGATAGTGCATGCCCCAGGAGCTACTAAATCTTAGGAAAGTATTCCTTGAGGGAGGACTTCACCTAGCCTTTGAACTAGACCTTGAAAAATGGGTAGAATTTGGATAAGCAGAAGGTTTCTGTATGCTAATGGTTACAATTTGTCTGTTTATTCAAATCCCTCATGTGTTGCTATCAGTATTCACTGTTATCCTTCCTGGGATCCCTTCAGTTATCCCACTTCCTCCTTCCCCTCCATAACACTGGCTCTCCGCAGGGTTCAAGAGTTGTGGAGAGTATAGCTCCTCTTACGATTCCACACTGTTGTCAATGAAATCTCAAACTATTGCTCTTACTGGGTTGGGAGTCTTAAAATTAAAAGACATGTAGGAAGCAGAATTTGGAGCAAGCTTCCAGGTAATTTACCAATCCTTTTAACAGCACTTATGCAGATAGTGAAAGACAGCTGCTTTGACACATCTCCTTGAAGGACTTTCCCCAATTCATTCAGCAGCCTACTGTGGTATTGGAAATTCCCAATTGAAAGTCTTCCTACCATTAAACCAAAATCTGCCTCCCTGTGTATTCTGCCCATTGGTCTTAGTTATTATGCTCTAACCAAAGCTAACCCATTTCTATTTTGTTGGACTTTTAAAATATTTGAAGTAGATGCTATGTTCCTCATGTTTGTTCTCTTCCCCAGACTAGTCATCTCTGTTTCTTCCAATTAATTCTCAATTTCTGAAGAAGAAAAAAAGATTGGGAATCACAAGGATATTACCTCCATTATCAGATTTAAGTCTTCCCCTTTCATAATTTTTAAATTCTCTGTTCAGTTTGCTTCCTGCTATTGACTAAAACTGTTCACTATTTTTTTATCTGACAAGATTCTAAGATGAAAAAAAAAATCACTCATTGTTCTCCTACTTAGCAGCAAATCCCATACCCTTAACTGTCATTTAAACAATACACTTCACAGCTCTGAATAAAAGGCTGTGGATCACCTTTCAGACTTGACTACCCTGGAGAGTGCCCAACAGAATCTGCACTATTGTACACTTTCCTGTGCAGATTTGAGTCTCTGGAATAGCAGAGATGTGCTACCCACACACCCAATTTGCTCACTATAGAAATTGAAGAGGATGATTATTCAACCATTTGCTTGTTTTTCTCTGTATGACCAAAGCTATTTGCTCACTGACCCCCAAATAATTCTTGCTAATTATATATCAGATCTTTCAATTCTCACGTTTTCACTTTTTGAATTGTTTTCTGCTTCTTTCTATGTTAGTTCACCTTTGCTTCCTCTATGGAGATTTTTTAGCTTTTTTTTTTTTTTATACACATTGTTGTGCTCCTACATTTGCTCCAGAAATGCCTTCCAACCCTTGTAGGTATATATCCTTCGAGATCTTGAATAGGAACACGGACATCTGTTAACTGGGGAAAGTGCTCACATGTGTCTTCCCATTTATTTGTCCAAGTAGATTGAATGCTCCTCAAAGTTTATTATTATTTCTTTCACTTTTCCTCTTTCCAGCCCTAACCCAGAAGCTAATCCAGAAACTAATCCAGAACTATTTGGATTTCTTCTTCACATGCTTGAAGAAAAGAGCTAGAATCACAACTGACGAATCATTGAGCACTGCGTCAGAAACTAACGACATGCTGTATGCTGGCTAACTCAACATAATAAAAAATATTCTTAAAAGATACAGCAAATATTTACATATAAAAAAGAATCTGACTTTAGACTTAAGCATATAGATTTCAATAGTTCTATTTATAGTAACAAAAATACTTTGAAACAAACCCATGATAAATATGTAAAAATAAATACAGATATAGACAAAATGCTATGACGAGAAAGCTAAAAAAAATGGAATGAAAATCATACCTATGCATTAGACCATTTCAGCAGCTGAATTCCTATTTGAATTTTAAGAGATAAATACAAATGTGCTTTCAGTTTGATGTTTAATAAATTATTAACACAAAGTCCTTCTGCTTGTGCAGATATGTACAATTCCCCTCTCTTCACAACTCTTACAGCATTATGAAAACACAGCATCTCTTCCTATAAGTACGGAGAATCACAAAAACCAGTCTCATGCCGTGTGGGTGGCTGATAAGTGAGACCTATGACAATCTTCCTTATGTATGACCCCTCAATTTTAGCAGAAGCTGTGTCTGAGCTAGTCTCCTGTTTGGATGATTGCAAGCAGTATATACAGTGTCTGAATATTTATCAAGTTGTTTCTGACAGGGTTTCCTTTGGTGACTTTGAGCTTCGTGGTTCTTAGATCACTTCTCCTGAATAGAGTCTTGGACTGTGAAATGGTGTGGGGGATCCCCCATGCCACTGCCTTTCTTAAGATGCCATGGTCATTAGCTACTTTAGAGGAAAAGATGGATTCAGATGGATCCAAACTCATATCTTCAGTTTAGCAAACTTTTTGCTATACCACAATTGCCTCATGAGTATAAAATAGCTACAGAGTGGCTGACCATGTCTGTCTGTCTGTCTCTCTCAATTTCTCTCTTTTTCTTTTATATTGAATAAGGCATGTAGTGGTTAAAAGAATGGGCTCTGGGTTCAAATGGACTCTCAGGTCAAATCCTTTCCATAATGTATTAACCTCAGGAATGTTAATACATTTCTTCAGACTACAGTTTCCTAATTTATAAAGTGGGGATAGTATCCAAATTATGGAGTTGTGGTGAGTATTAAATGAGATATTTCATGTAATGATTTCAGCACAGTGTCATTCATAAGTGCTCAAAAATGTTAAATATTATTATAGTTACTTTAAATAATTTATAATGTTCATACAAGCAATGGTCACAGTCGCCAAACTGTGGAAAGAACCAAGATGCCCTTCAACGGATGAATGGATAAAGAAGATGTGATCCATATATACTATGGAGTACTACGCCTCCATCAGAAAGGATGCATACCCAACTTTTGTATCAACATGGACGGGACTGGAAGAGATCATGCTGACTGAAATAAGTCAAGCAGAGATAGTCAATTATCATATGGTTTCACTTATTTGTGGAGCATAAGGAATAACACAGAGGACACGGGAAGATGGAGAGGAGAAGGGAGTTGGGGGAAATAGGAGGAGGAGACAAACCATGAGAGACTCTGAGGAACTAACAGAGTTTTGGAGGGGAGGGAGGTGGGAGGTTAGGTGAGCCTGGTAGTGGGTATTATGGAGGGCACATATTGCATGGAGCACTGGGTGTGGTGCATAAACAATGAATTCTGGAACACTGAAAAGAAATTTAAAAAAATAAATTTTTTAAAAAAATACGGAAAGGCTAAGAAAGACAAGATAGAATATTAAAACAGCCAATAATCAATCAATCTAAAGACAATCATTATTAATACACACACACATATATATACATAGAAAATACAGCATGTACTTGTATGTTCAAACATATTTTTGTATATATATTTTAGCAAATTATATTAATATTTTATATCACTGAATTCACAAAATGGAATGAAATTGACTTGCTAATCACAAAATTTTCTGCAAGTCATTCCAAACTTGGTGGTTTCTGGTACTATCTTGATCCTGAAAATCTAAAAATGCATAAAAGAGCCTCACTCTTGGGGGATTTGTTATCAACTTCAGGCTGACAGTAATGCAGAAAATAATAAGCTGAGCAATAATCATTTACCTTTAGATTGTACTTCTTATGAAGATTTTCAAGACTTTTATAATTACTGCATCTCATTAACCTTTTGAAGAGATCCTTGGTATAGTATATAGCACAGTGACTCTACTGTAATGTAAAATCAGTTAATCCAAGAAGAACCACTGAAATTAAATGCCTCTATCCAGAAAACCACACTACACAAGGCAGTGGTAAGTGCTAAAAGGTTGCATGGTTTGGTGGTTCTTGGGCTCTTTCCTGACCACCTCCAGTGGGTTTGGTTTCTTAAGATAGTGACTTTGTCTTATTAATCTTTGTTCTACACATTTACTTATTCATTCATTTATTTCTTCATTTAGCCTTATTAATGTTTAAAGAGATCCTACTATAAGCCCATTGATATGCTACTAAAATTAATAAGATAACATCATTATTTTAAAGGGTTAGAATTTAATCAAGATCAACAAGTAAAGAGGAAGTTTTAGTGCCCTGTGATAAACATGGTAAAAGAAGGACAAACAGACCCTATAGAAACAAACAGAAAGAGAACCAAATTCAATCTGGAAGTAGTCAGAGGAGGATTCTTGAAGAATACATCAAACTTCATTGCATCTTAAAAAAGGTCTAGGAACTATGCCCTAAGTAGTGGTCCATGTGATCTTGAACACTTTTGCTTAATATTTAAACTCTCTTAATCTCAATTTCCACATCAGTTTGTTGTTGACGTTAACACAGACTTTGTACCCAAAGTACCTAGCGTAGTGTCTATCAATAATAAAAATCCAATAAAAGTTTGTTCTTTTTTACTATGACTTGTGTTGCTTTCCCACTTCATTTTTTTTTTTGTCCATGAATACTCTAACAGGTAAGTAATGTTTCTCTCTGAAAATATCTTGTAACTTTGGAGTTGGATCCTATCTTTTGATAGGATACAAATTTGATTATCCCTGGAAAGGATTGCTTTTATTCAGGACAGCAAAAGATTTGTAAATGCCCATAGGATATTGATAGGGAAGTAAGCAGGAAGACTAGCCCTGTCACACAATCCAGATGTCCCACGGGTGGTTATAAAGTCCTCTGTCACTTTCCTTAGCCATAACTTGCCCCAAATTTGAAAGAGAATTCCATTCAAAGTTCTCTTTTTAAAAGATTTTTCTTTTAAAAAATCCCTTAAATCATTTTCTTTGATATCATAAAAATGATGTGCCCTCTATAATAGAAGTAATATTTTAATAGATGAAAAAGGGAGTTAAGAAAGCCATCAGGATTTAAGAACAACATACAACATGGTATTCAAAAATATAAGAAAATTATAAGATAAAGAGTGTAGAAACTAATTGACTGATACCCAATTTGATCTCCCATTTTTGCAAATGGCTACTCCAAGTCCTGTTCCAAAATGGTGTCACGGCTTTCACTGCTGTCATCAATTGCCATCAGCACTGCCTTTAACTGACATAATCACTGATTGTTACAATTAGTGCCCATTAGTATAGAGTAAAATTAGGGTCTCAGTCATATAGAATTGCCCATTATGTCCATAGAATACACAAAGTTCATCACTTATGATTAACATTACCAGAGTGAACTCAACAGAAATTATGAAAGACCTGTCACTTTATAATGCTGCCAGATGCAAATATCAGAGATGATTTACCAACTGTCGAATTCAATGTTCTGCCATGGAATTCCCAGATTTTAGATATGAAAGTAGGGGGAATTATAGAAACAATGTGTTTCATGAATAACAACCTTGAGAGGACCAGTAGACAAGTATATTGTTGAATAACCAAAAAATGTACAAAAGGCATTTGATATAGTTAGATCCCTTTGTAAAATTATTCTCCCCTCACCTTTTGTTTTTTGTTTCTGCATCACTTTAGATTATAAGCCAAAAGAGTTGCCAAAGAGTTGGTGAAAAAAGGCCAATGTGAACCTCATTTTTAGCCCCTGACATTATAATTGCAATAGATATTGGATGGTTGTAATTTTCCTGTGATAGTGATTATTAACACTCCACTCTAAGTGAGCCCATTTTAATATAGGACTCAGGAGTTAAGAAGAAGCTGTGTGATGCATGGAACTCCAGGCTTCATCTTGGGTCACACAGTGAATGACCTTAAGTTTGGAATCTGCAAGGCTGGTGGAGCCAAAGGACAGAGGAGCCTGAGTCATCAGTAATTGTGGAGTGACCATCCCAGTGTTGGAATGTCTATCAAATGCAAACTATATGTTCAAACACTGGAAATAATAAGAGAAACAAATTTCCACTTTGTAGACATTAGTAGCTATGGAAATCATTAATGTTTTGACTAGTTCGCACCAATCCAATACAAATTTCAAGCACTTTAATAAAATCTTTTCTATAAAAGTATAAGCTTATATGTGTATATATTAAATAAGGTTTCCATCCCATACCCAAAGGACCAACTTTTAACAGGTACGCATGTATCTTTTCAGGCATTTTCTCTGCATATAAAGGCATTTGTACACTCTAATACATAAAATTCACTTTATATGTCAAATGATAAATAGATTGTTCTGTTGCAACTTGACTTTCTCACCATTTTTACATCATATTTTGTATCATTATTATAGATCTTTGATACATAATGACTGCATGGTCTGCTTAATTCTATAAACAAATGTCATGCATTTTAACTATATACCATTATCAGTATTTATTTTATGTCTATTTTTTCACTATACCGACTATAGAGAATTAAATATCTTGCATATTTATCTATTTGTAGATATTTAGTATAAATTTCTAGAAATAATTGCTGAGTTCATATATGTATACATTTTCTTTTAAAAAAATTTTTTAAAGATTTTATTTATTTATTTATTTGAGAGAGAGAGAGCACAAGTGGAGAGAGGCAGGGGAGAAGAAGCAGCTCCGCAGGGGACTTAATCCCAGGACCCCGGGATCATGACCTAAGCTGAAGGCAGATGCTTAACTGACTGAGCCACCCAGGCGCCACTACGTATTCATTTTCAAATGGTGAGATATTTCTATATGTAAGCCTATTATTTACATCTTATCTAACTATTCAAATCCCTTCCAAATATTTACTCCAATTTACATTCTTTCTACCATGTAACAGAACATTAACAAACTTTTAAATTCTTGCAAAAATTATGAAAAATGTCATTTAATTTTAATTTACTTTTTAAACTCATGAAGATAATTCATCATCTCTGTTAACAGGAAAATTTATATCCATTTCCTTAAGTTTTTACAAAATTTTTATAACAAAAAAATTTTTTTACATGCCATAAAACACTATTTAAGACATGCAGTTCAATGCTTTTTAGCAAATTCACAGAGCTGTGTAAGTATCATCATAATTTAATATTAGGATATTTTTAGTACCCCCCAAAAGAACCACATACTCATTGGCAGTCATTCCCCATTCCTTCTTCCTCCACCCCTGTCCCAGTCACAATTTGCTTTTTGTGAATTGCATGTACTGGATATTTCACATAAATGAAATCATACCATATGAAGTCTTATGACTTTTTTTTCACTTGCTTGATATGTTCAAGATTAATACCTTAGCATGAATCAATGTTCCATTCCTTTTTTGTTGTTGAATAACATTCCATTTTCTGGATATACTATTTTTGGTTATTTATTCATCCTGGGTGATGATTTATCACCCATGATTTTATATGGTAGACCTCCATCATAGATATCCATTGGTGGACATTTAGATTGTTTTCACTTTGGGGCTGTTAAGAATAATGTTGCTACCAACATTTGTATTCAAATTTTGTATGGACATATGGTTTGTTTCAAAACAAACATTCTTGTTGGTCTTTGATTTTGAGAAAGCATTCAGTTATTCTCCATTAATTATATTAGTTGTGGGGTTTTTATAGATGCTCCTTATCAGCTTACTTTCTGTTCCTTTTGTTTGTTTGTTTTTATTTTTCTTATCATGAAAGTACATTGAATTTTGTAAAAACGTTTGTCTGCAACTATTGAGATAACTGTGTAGAATTTGACCTGTATTCTATTAAGATGATACTACATTGATATTTGGATGTTAAATCAATCTTGCATTTCTGGGCTATATCTAACTTATGTGTTACCGTATTCAGTTTGCCAGTAATTTGTTGACGTTTGTGGCAGTGTATATTCATGAGGGGTAATGATCTATGGTTTTGCAGTGATATCTTTGTCTGATTTTGTTATCTGGGTAATCCTGGTCACCTACAATGAACTGAGAACTGTCCCATCCTATTCAATTTTTCGGAAGACTTTGTGAAGTGTTGACATAATTTTTCTTTAAATATTTGGTAAGCAGAATTCATGATTAGAGACATCTTAGCATGAGCTTTTCTTCAAGTTTTTAAATTATTAATTCGTCTCTTTTCTTGTTATAGATCTAATTAGGTTATCAGGTTGTTTTTGTTGGGTCAGTTTGGTAGTTTGTCTTTCTAAGAAATTGTCCATTAGATCTAAGTTATTTGATTGATTGGCATATGGTTGTTCATAGTATTCTCTTATCCTGTTTTACTTCTGTGATCTCAGCAGTGATGTACCCACTGCCATTTCTGAATTTAGTAACTTGTGTCTTCTCTTTATTCTTGATCAATCAACTTAAAGGTTTGTCAATTTTGTTGATCTTTTTTTAAAAAAATAACTTTATTGATTTTCTCTGTTGTTTTTCTATTCTCTGTTTCATTAATTTCATTTGTTTTCACTCTGGTGTCTATTGTTTTTCAACCATCTTGCCTTTTATTTCTTTGGGTTTACTTTGTTCTTCTTTTCTTAATTTTGTAAGGTGGGAGGTTACATTAGATTTGAGATGTCTCTTGTTTTTAAAGTTTATTTTTTTTATTTTTAATAATCTCTACATCCACTGTGTAGTTGGAATTCATGACCCTGAGATCAAGAGCCACCTGCTCTTCCAACTGAACCAGCTAGGCTCTCATTGATCTTTCTTGTTTTTAATACAAGCATTTCCAGGAATATTTTTCCCTAGTACACTGCTTTTGCTCTGCCCATAAGTTGTGATTTATTGTTGTTGTTGTTTTTTCCTCTTCATGTATTTTCAGTTTCCTTTATTATTTCTTTTTGAACCATTTAAAAGTGTGTCAGGTAATTTTATTATATTTATGAATTCTCAAATTTTCTTCTGCTGTTGATTTATAATTAAATCTACAGTGCTTAAAGGAACATACTTTGTATGATTTTAAACTTTATGAACTTATTGAGGCTTGTTTAATGGCCTAGTACATCATCTATTCTAGAGAATACCCCCCCCCCCCATGGTTCTTGAGAAGCATGTATATTCTGCTATTAGCTGGAATGTTCTATAGATGTGTGTTAGGCCTATTTGGTTTTTAACACTTTTCATTAAATACTATTACATTTAGTGTTTTCTTTCTATTATATCTAGTGTATTGTTTCGGTGTTTTTACCAAACACTAGTCATCTGTTTCCTTATTCATCTTCTGTCTAATTCTATCTGTTATTTAACATGGACATTGATGTATACAAGTACAGCTGTTTACTTGCCTAGTTCTCCCTTTAATTATGTCAGTGCTTGCATTATGTATTTTGGGTTCTGCTGTTAGGCGTGTATATATATATATATAATCATTCTATCTTCCCAGTGAATGAAACTTCCTATCAATATAAAACATTCCTCATTGTCTCTAGCAACAATTTTTAAATTTATTTTTTAAATTTTATATTTTTTATTAACATATAATTTTATTAACATATAATAATTAACAACATTATATGTTAATATAATGTACCCCTTGCCCCAGGGGTAAGGTCTGTGAATTTCCAGGTTTACACACTTCACAGCACTCACCACAGCACATACCTCCCCAATGTCCATAACCCAACCACCCTCTCCTTACCCCCTCGCCCCAGCAACCCTCAGTTTGTTTTGTGAGATTGAGAGTCTCTTATGGTTGTCTCCCTCCTGATCCCATCTTGTTTTATTTTTCCTTCCCTACCCCCCAAAACCCCCACTTTGCCTCTCAAATTCTTCATATCAGGGATATCATATGATAATTGTCTTTCTCTGATTGCCTTATTTCACTCAGCATAATACCCTCTAGTTCCATCCATGTCATTGCAAATGGCAAGATTTCATTTCTTTTGATGGCTGCATAGTATTTCATTATATATATATATATATATATATATACCACATCTTCTTTATCCATTCATCTGTTGATGGAAATCTAGGTTCTTTCCATAGTTTGGCTATTGTGGACATTTCTAGCAACAATTTTTGTCTTAAAATCCATTTTGTCTGATATTAGTACAACCACTCCAGCTCTCTTTTTGTTATAACTTCCATGGTACATCTTCTTACATTCTTCCCCCCTTTTTTGATTTTGAAGTATACCTCTTGTAGATATATATATATAGTTCAATTATAACATTTTAAAAATTTGTTTTGCCAATCTCTGCCTTTTGATTTTTGATTCATTTACATGTAATATAACTCCTCATAATGTAGGATTTACATCTACCATTTTGTCATGACTTTCAATATGGTTTTTTTTTAATCTTTTTTGTTCCTCAATTTCTGTCTTCTTATGTGCTGAATAGATATATTCTAGTGTACTGGTAGTGGTTTGACTAAACCCAAAATTTCATATCTACCTCCAGCCTCAGAATGTGACCTTATTTGGAAATAGGATCTTTGCAGGTGTAATTAAGGTAGAAATCAAGATGAGATCTTACTGGATTAGTAGATTAGTAACAAGATCATGTGAAGATAAAGGTAGAAACTGGAGTTATGCTGCTACATGCCAGGGAGTCCCAGCAGCCATCAGGATGTAGAAGGCAATGATTTGTCTCTAGAACCTTCAGAGGGAGCTGGCTCTGGCAACATCTTGATTTTGGACTTCTGGAATTCTGAACTGTGAGAAAACAAATCTCTATTCCTTTAAGCCACTCAGTTTATGATAGTCATGGAAGCTCTAGGAAACTAATAGAGTACCATTTTAATCACCTTATTGTTGCTTTTACTATATTGTTGAGTTATAGATCTGGCCAGGATCTTGTTTGTCTCAATTGAAATTCACAATTCAAGTCACCTGAGAGGTCACCAGCAGGCAGAAATTATTTAAATTAGGCCTTGAGAGTAGACATTTCCCCATTTTTCCACTATGCTCTGGAGATAATGCTTTAAATATAGTTATAAGAAGCATCAGATATCTCTGTTATCTGCAATGTGCACAGCCTTTCACTGCCATGCCACTAAGCTAGGGAGAGAGGAAGGATATAAATAGCCCCAAGTTGAAACATCATAGGCTCTGAAATATTAGAGACATTTAATAGTGTCTCTTAGATACATGATTTTTAAGTTTATCCTATGGCTTTGGTTAAAAGCCAGAGTCCTGAAAGGGTTGTGTTTAGTTTTTGGTTCATATTTTCATTGTTTTACTAGAACAGGTTCATTGAGGATCTCACTCTGCCATTCCACTTATCATTTTTTTAACTATTCTTTTTATATGAAGGAAATCGGCCTTTTGTATAACATGTATTAAAAATATTATTTTCCAAACATGTCATTTGTATTTTGATTTTGTTTATGTAATCTTTTTACCACTAAGAATTTTATCTTTAAATGTTTTAGAGTCAAATATAACAATAATTTAACTATTTTAGTGCTACTTTTATTATTTCATTTTTACATATAAATCTGTGATTCATGTGGTTCTTTCAAATGGCTAGCCAGTTATCACACTTTTTAAAAAATTGATGACTCCATTTCCCCACATATACTTGAAAGGTAATTTTTATCTCATACTATATTCACATATGAACTTATATTTATATTTGTCCCAATGATCTTTGTCTGTGCTGGATGTGTGCTGTTTTAGCTATTGTACCAGAAAATGATTTATGATGTCTGTTAGGAATAGTCCTTCCTTTATAATCTTTATTTTCATATTTTTAAAAGCTATTCTAGCATTTTTTTTCAGGGAGCACTAGAATCACTTGACAAGTTAAAAAAATCCTGTTTAGATTTTGATCAGGATCATACTCAGTTTATGGATAAACTGTGGGAAAATCAACATTGTTCAACAGTAGGTACTCCTACCCAAGAAAAATAAATTGCTTTCCAAATTGTACATTTTCTTTTATGCTTCTCACTAGTTCTAGCTTTTCTTCTCTCAAGTCTTTCCCATTCTTTGGTCTACTTAGTTGTACTTTTTCCTTTTGTGTGAATGGAGTCTGCTATTTTATTATCTTTTTACATTTTTTTGTAACCACATAGTCTCCATATTCCCATTCCTTTAAAGTTTAAGTGAAATTGCTTTAGCATCTATGCCATATAATGGTGTGTCAAGAGCTCTTCCCATGTTCTTACATAATTTTTTCTGGTATATTTGAGGAGATTTTTTTTCCACATTAGCTCCTGAGATGGGTCTACTATGCATCTCACTCTTCCCTGCATCCCATGAAGACTGCTCATTTTTATGCTTCTCATGCTTGAAATTCTGAGACTGTAACCCTTTTTGCTTCTTTCTTTATAACAACACTAAATCAATGCTGCTAATTATACAGGTTTTATTGAAGAATTGTGGTGAACTGTAGGCAATTAGAGTTCAGGCATAAAATAATTCCAATTTGAATTTCAGATAGACTTCCTATAAATTCTGTGGATCAGAATATCTGAGTTTAAAAACTGGTCCCATTACTTACTTTCTGTGCAGTGTTAAATAAGCATAGAGATAATGAACATTCTTTTTTTGTTACTTTCTTGAATGGGATTGCTTCTATGGTATTACCATTAAACATGGTGTGGGATTTTAATTTGATACATTATCAAGGTTTTTTGTGGGGGAAGGGTATTTTTTGGTGTCCTAGCTCTGCTCAATGTTGACAGAATTCTTTTTTAGTCTTTGAATAGTGTTCAGTAACTTCCCCCTCAAACTGTGTGGCTCTTGAAATCTTCAATATTTGTTTGTTTGTTTGTTTCTAGTTATCTTATGGTTTTATATATTTTTTATTTTATTTTTTCAGTGTTCCAAGATTCATTATTTATGCACCACACCCAGTAATCCATGCAATACGTGCCCTCCTTAATACCCACTACCAGGCTCACTCATCCCCCCACCCCTCTCCCGTCCAAAACCCTCTGTTTGTTTCTCAGACTCCACAGTCTCTCATGGCTCATTTTAAAATTTAACTGATATCCTTTTGACCTATGCTTTCTTCCAGGAAAGTATTATTTTATTATATCTTTGAGTATTTTACTTTTCTGTTTGTTTTATTCCTTTCTTCAGGAATACCAATTAGGCAAATATTGGATCTCCACTTTCTTTTTCCTAATAATATCATCTCATGGCTTTTTGCTCTTCTTCATTTTGTTTTATATTATTTACCAAGCGATATTTTACAACACTGACTCTGTTTTAAGCAACATCTATTCTAATTTAGGATAGTCTAATTCTGAATGGTTGGCTTTTGAACAACATGGGTTTGGGCTGCACTAGTTCATGTATGTGGATATTTTTTATATAAATAAAGGACAGTACTGTAAATATATTTTCTCATCCTTATGATTTTCTTAATAATTACATTTTCTTGTTTCTAGTTTACTTAATTAAAATACAGTATTTAATACATATAACATATAAAATAGGTGTTAATTATTTATACTATTGATAAGGCTATTAGTAGTTAAGTTTTGGGGAACCAAAAGATAAATGTTTGACTGTGCAGGGGATTGGTGCTCTAACCCCTGCATTGTTCAAAGGTCAACTATATGTATCTCTTGAGCACAATCATGTCACCTTTTAACAACTCCTACGGTTTAATCTTTTTTTTTTTTTTGAGTGCTTACATTTCTTTTTTGAATGAGACAATATTTTCTATGATTCACATGTATATAAGAAGTCCATATATTTTCTCATATAATTCATCTTATAAAACATGTCTTCAATTCATTTATTGTGTTTTTTCCTTGTTTAAAATACTTGTTTTACATAGGAAAAATACTAAATAATTTTCCCCCTGCACATTAATCCTCTTTAAAAAGAAACAATTCTGTCTGGGGCACCTGGATGGCTCAGTTGGTTAAACATCTGCCTTCAGCTCAGGTCATGATCCTGGGTTGTGGGATCAAGTTCCAAGTCAGGCTCCCTGCTCAGCGAAGAGGCTGCTCCTTCCCTCCCTTTGCCCCTCCCTCTGCTCATTTTCTCTTTCTTTTTCTCAAATAAAATCTTTAAACAAAAAAAAAAAAAAAGAGAGAGAGAGAGAGAGAGGGAGAGGAGGGGAATTCTGCCTAAGCCCATTAATAAAGATGAGTTGAGAAAATGAGCTAAGGAAGTATCTCTTCAATTCAAGGATGTTGCCTTAAAATACTCTTTGGTCAGATCTACTGAATCCTTCAATCTGGTGAACAATTCTGAATGGCAAGTTTACTCCTTGATATGAATAGATTACCTTGATAAGAAGACTAAACGACACACTGTGAAAATTTTGTTTGTTTTGTTACCTTTTATTAATCTCCGCTCAGTTGACTGTTGCTAACAGCTTCAAGGCTGTTTACCCTGCAGTTCTCTCTTTCTAAACGTTCTATCCATTACATTTTTTGCAGGGAGAGTGGGGGGAAGGGAGTTGGCAAACATGGGCAAATCCTTCTGTCAATATCCTTCTACCCTATACTTCTCCAGGTAGAAATTAGTTGCTCTAAGAGTATCTTCTCTGCCTTTGATACCCACCTTCCTTCCCCATACATACATACATACATACACCCGTTTCTCATCACACCATGTAAACCATCATTACTTAGATCTTTCTAGACTTTAACTTATTTTAGAAAACTATGTGCTCTGAGATATGTAGTAACATGTGAGTTTGCAATGTGCTTTAATTTTACAATCTTTACTCTCTTTTACAGATATTCTTGCCTTCTTGGAAAATGGGATTTTATCTTAAAAAAAAAAAGATCTCTTTGCTTTTGTGGAGCAAGTCTCAGAGGATGGTATGGAATAAACATTTTACTCCACCAGCTTTTACCAGCAGTCTTAAAAATAGAACATTTTAATATAATATTACACAGAAATAAAATCATTCTTCCATTACCTAGATTGTCAAGCAAAAATTGAGATACATATTGGAATGTATTTTAAATGAGAAATTTTTAGAGTTTTCTGTTTCACTGGAGAGAAGGAATTTCTCAAAGGAGAATCCTTCATGGATAGGATTTCTTTTCCCCATGTTACTGCAAACATAGTGCTTGAGAGCTGGAAAATATCTCATCTTGTATGATGGCTTTGAAGAGAAGTCCATAGTAGTTATAACATGCATGCTTGCAACTTGCTTCTGACCCTCTAGGTTTCAGCCTTACCAAAAAGCAAACCCCAGAATTATTGGAGAAGAGATCTGCTTGATAATGTGACGCATCTGCCATTGTGTGAGCTTAATATTCCAGGCTCAGTGTGTGATGTGTCCTCAATTCTTGACTTCTGTGAGGTGTGGCCACCACTAAACCTCACTAGGCTTTCCTGGGGGAAGTCAGACCTTATTTCTTCATAACCTTCTGTCCTTTTGTCAACTCCTCCTCTTCATTCACTATTCATCCATGACATTGTTGAAGAAGGGTCACCAGTCCAAGTCTTTATCTGTTTGACCCAAGCCAGGGAGTTGTCAGATCAGAGAAAGCTGCCACAGCCTCTTGCCACTGCTCTGGTCATAAGTTTATAGTTCAGGCTTCTCTTCGCAAAGGATCATCAACATCAACATGTTGTTTCCAGGGTCATAAATTTGCAATGTGATGAGACATAACCAGATGTTGCCAAACGTGAACTGACTCTCAAAGCAGCCTCTTGCCTGCTCTGTCTTGCTTCCCAACCCATAGAAGCTGGGGGTTCATTTAGTTCTTCATTCTCAGCTGAGGGGCTTGCTTGTCCAGGTTGAAGCCAATTGTTTTCTGGAGCAATTACACTTTTCAGGCTGAATAATAGAGGAGTCATGATCACTAGTTCACGGATATTTTCTGTTCCTTAATGCTACCGTGTGGAGCTTATTGCCATTCTTAGGACACACTTTTGTTTTTCCTTTCACTTATGAGGGTAGCTGTTGTTCTGTTGTCTTCTGTTGTGATATTGTTCCCTATAAGTAGCGATGAGAGAAAATGTCACGATTTCTGTAGTTCATACTCCCATCCCTAGAACTATGGTCTGATTTTTATACATGATTCCGATTCTTTCAAACTTGTTAGAGTTTGTCTAATACCTAGGATACTGTCAATTGTAATCGATGTTCCAAAGTGTAGTCATAGGTAAAGTAAAGCTTTGGGTCCCTTTGGGCTTTTGAACATTCTCTTCACTTAAGTTGAAGTAACGGAGGCCATCGAAAGTAAGCATATTACTCAAAATTACACAGTCTGTTTTTCAAACCCAAGACTCCAGCCTCCTGTTCTGGCACATCATTGCACTTCTTCAGAAAATCAAGAGTTTATTATCTAGACATAATGTAAATACATATTCATAATCTCAGCCCTATGGTTGTGAAGCCGGGCTAAATTTAAAGCAAAAATCAATGGAAATAAAAGCATTTTAAACATCAGATGTCATAATCCTTCATGATAGATCATCCCTTCTTAGAATTCTGGCTTTCTTTTTTATAAAACTTGTGTAATAGTAAGAATACATCATTCTATCATAATATTGTTGGTAAGGGTCCTCATAGAAGGTTCTTTCAATTGTCCCATGAAAAAGTTCCACAATGTAATTGAGTTTATGATTTATGTCTGAAGTTTTTTTTTTCTTTCCTGTTTGCTCTTGATCAGGATTATTTGTTAGCAGATAATATGGAGCAAATGGCTTTTCTTCTATGACCAGCAAAACCAAAGAAACACAAGAAATACAGCTAACATGAGAATCACGCATCTTATCGAGCATTAAACATTCTATAAGCCACTTTGATTTTTCAGAGAAAAAGATACTACCAAATGTTTACATATGCTGTCTTTGTTGTTATTGTTTTATTTTATATTGTTTGTGTTATTCTTCCTTTATGTGACTTTAATTACCTCAGTATGTATCCTTCAGATAAAGTATTGATTTTTGAAGTTCCATTTTTGTTTTCAGTTTGAAATCTAAAAATACTCTTTATTCTGTAATTTTCATTCTCCTTAAAACCTGAAGAAATTAGGGTCAAATTTTGTACTTCAGGAATTATTCTTAACAGAAGTTTAGCATAAGGTAAAAAATACCATCTTTTTGCTTCTTTGTTTTTATTACAACAAGCAACCTTAAAAATCATTTAGAAGACTGGCTTACAGTGCATCAGATTAAACTAGTTTTAAAGAATTTAAGGGTTTGTGCCCATTCCTAGTGATTTTGATTGCGTTTATTGAGAATTGGTTCCTAGGCACTGATTCTTTCCGAAAGCACACGGGTGATTGTCATGTGTCACCAAGGATGAGAACCATGAATATTGTACGAGCCCCTGTTGATGAAACAAGTTACAGAAACTCAAGTTCATGGAGGTTCTGTGACTTTCCAAAACACTTAGTGACCAAGCTGGCTTCAGACTTAGCACTCCTGTGACCCCCTCATAAAAGAATGCAGAACCTGTGACATTTCTCCATGATCCCCCAGCAACTTACATGGTATCAGGCACATCAAAAATATCCCATAAAACCTTCGCTGAGTATTGAACAGATGAATTATTGAGGGAGGGTCAGATGGCTTCCTCTGTCATGTGTATTATTCGGCAACTTCCCTGAAGTAATGACGACAGTTGTTGCCGAGCATTCAGGGAAGAAAAGAGTGTCCGGCTTGATAGAAGCCCAACATGCTCTCAGATAGAACGTTGTCCCCTGTGGGGGTCATGGAAGAATCTTCACGGAGTGAAGGAGGTAGGGAGAGGTAAATGTACAGGGAAGGGAGGTCACCACAGCATTGAGGGTGACACTCAAAGGAGAGGAGTGAGGCTTGAGAACGCGTTGGATCCCAGGAGAGATGTTGTCATAGTTGCCACAACCAGTCATATAAATGTGGGGAAATTTATCAATTGGAACATCAAGAATTCGGAAAGAAGGGCACTTAAGGCTCTCAGGGACCAAGGCCTGTCTATTGTGACTGCTAATCCAAGTGGGTTTGGGTTAAAAGGGGTTAACAGCCCTCTGCTGTAACACATGATTGGTCTTTATGAGGTTGAAGCTCTTGTCTGTTTGAGGCCTACAGATGATGCTAAAGAGCCAATAATGACAGCAATTCAAAGCAATCTAATTATGCAAACGGGAGGCTAAACAATTTCATCATCCTTAAATTAGATTGTCCTAATGAGATAAAGACACCAATTAATCCTGAATTAATTTCAATAGCCTATTTCAGGCAAACACTTTAATATGCAAATGTAAATGAGAAACAAAGCCTACTGTAGAATGCCAGAGTTCAGAACCTCTCTCTTCGCAGCTGCAGCGGGTGTAAATAGTGCCTAATGAGTTTGCATGGAAAGATACAACCAGTTGAAAATTTTAGACTTCATAAAGCACAGCCGGTGCCTCAGGTATAGTGGATGTGGGCTGGAGCCAGACGTGCGAGGAGGAGGAGGTTTTGCAGGGAAATGCACTACTGTAGGTGTGCACTGCTGAGTCACAAGCACCTTCCTCTAAGCAAACACAGGGCAGTCCTTCTAGCTCAGCCCTCGACCATATGTGTGTATGTGTGAGTACAAAGGGGACTGTGCCTGCATGTACATGTGTATACATGTGTGAGTGTGCCCATGTGTACATGCATGAGTGTGCCTGACTGTGTACATGTGTGAGTGTGCCTGACTGTGCACATGCATGAGTGTGCCTGACTGTGTACATGTGTGAGTGTGCCTGACTGTGCACATGCATGAGTGTGCCCATGTGTACATGCATGAGTGTGTCTGTGCACACGTGTGAGTGTGTGTGTGTGTCTGGTGAAGGGGAGGTAGGGAGTGGACATGGGGAGGTAAGAGGAACAATGTAGAAGCACTTTAATGACTTGGTATTTGGAGAGCCACGTTGTCATAACACACACCTGGACAGAAGTCTCTTCTGGACATAAAGTTGATTTTAATTAGTGACCACTTAATCATTTTAAATTAGCCATTCCCAACTCATTTAATATTACTAAATAATGAATTTCCTAAATAAGACATGGGAACAGATTCAAAATCTTAGGTGCCTATGTTGAATCCAAAGATCTGTGATTTTAATGATATTTGGCTGGAGGGCTCTTCAATGGGCTAATTCCTTTTTATAACTACCAAAATAACCCCACAGGTAATAATCTGGGTAATAATCTCTTCTGCCTAGAAAAGAAAGTGATCACTGCTATCAGGACTGAGTCCAAACTGAAATTGGGAGAGAGACTAGGACTCGTCAAGGCTGTCCACATGAAATTAAACCATCTGGGTTTAGTTATAAATGACTAAATAAGAATGATTACCAGTTTCCTTATTCTTCATGACACTACAATCCTATGTGTACAAAATAATGCCAAGGTTACCATATAAAATATAGGATGTCCTGCAATATTTGGGACATACTTGTACTTAAAAGACCATTGTTTATCGGAAAGTTTTAATTTAGCTGGCTACCCTGTATTTTTATTTGCTAAGTGAGAGCCATAATAGGTGCTTAATAAACATATATTGTATATAATCAAATTGACTTGTAATCAGAAACTTGGAGCACCATTTGCAAAGGAGCATAACAGATATACTTTGAGATGTGACTCCCTATTTTTAGGAAGCGAACTACTTCTTGGACCAAGATCCTCTGGTTATAGAGGGTGTATCTTCAGCTGGGAAGTTTATAAAACATGACCATCCCCATCAGAAATGCCCATCTCTTCAATGTAGACCAAGAAGATATTGTCCCTCAAGGGCTCAGACAGGGTCTAAGAAATTAGAGTTATACCTTTCCAGTATCTTGACCTCTAATGTGTAAATCTGATATTTATAGAGAAAAAACACAAACCCTCAGGTAGAAGAAATGTGTCATAGTGGTTCATAGTGTTAGTCCTAGATCCAGACCTATTTTCAATACTTTGCTCTATAAATTAAGGGTTTGGAAAAATCACCTAACCTCTCTGAGCCTTAATCTCGTCATTGGTAAAATGGGACTATGTCATAAAATTGTAGTGGGCATTAAGTTAGCTCCTACGTAAATGCAGCACACAGCAATGTCCAATAGCTGCTAGCTAGTAACAATACTATTGTCTGACTAATAGAGAAAGATACTCTAGAGCAGAAAAGAAGACAAAGATTGGCAGATGAAGCTGAAATGAGAAAGGAGATGAAAATCCCTCAAGGTCCTTCCTCATGGCTTCCCCATTTCCAGTCACATGCTAGACTTTGAATGCCTATAATCTTCCACAATTCATTCCCATACTCTGTCTCTTTTCTTTTAGGTTTGATTGATTCTAACTAAAGTAAAGATACTTAAACAATATTTTAAAGATTTTATTTATTTATTTGAGTGGAAGGGAGAGGAAGACAATATGAAGCAGACTCCACACAGAGCACAGAGCCCAAAGCGGGGCTTGATCTCAAAACCACGAGATCATGACCTGAGCCGAAAACAAGAACCAGATGCTTAACCAACTGAGCCACCAAAGTGGTACAAGATATTTACAATTCTACTGGGCTCAGTGGAAGTTTGGGCTGAATGTCCAAGCCGGCGGAGGGAGGGGGGGGTGCCCCGAGAAGTAAACTTCCAATTGTTGTAAATCTCCATAATTAAAAGAAGCATCAGAAATACTCTTACACACCTAGCTTTTTCTGAACTGCCAGACCACTTTTCTCCTGATCATTTCTCTCAAGCTCCTCAGGTATAAATTCTGAAAATCTTATGACCATTTTTAAAATTTCTGAGTTCTCTTTAGATGGAGTGACTATATTTTACCACAAAAACTAGAACACGTGGTTTGACAACATGAGTATACTATGGGGAACAACACGACAGGCTATTTGATATTAACCCTGTCCTGGAAAATCTGAGACATATGATTCCTTACTTTAACACTTTGCTAGCCACCTTTCACGTCTGCTGAAATTCAGACTACTCTGGTTTTCAGATGAAGCATAGCACTCCCCTACATATCCAAATATTTAGTCAAAATAGTAGGGACTTCCAGAAGAAATCCTCTTCAAAGTCTTTTCTCCAGTTGATTTCTTGATCTGTCAAAGGGTAAAGAATTGTAGATGACCCTATTACAGATGCCTTTTTATCAATTCTGCATGGGAATGCTGGGAGGGCGGTGGTAAGGATTTTTCTCACAATCACTGTAGTACCTTTCTTCTATCATATTGATTGTGGGGGCAAAGTTGAATTCGGATCCCATCTTAATATCCTATCACATTAGATAAAACATGTTTAGGCTACATCTGAAAGATACTTTGTGCCAAGTCACCAGGCTAAGTATCTGGGATCCCTCCCTGCTCTCCCTCTGCCCCTCCCCCGATCCCACACTCTCTCTTGCTCTCTTTCTCTCTAAAGTAAATAAGTAAATCTTTTTTTAAAAATAAACATAAAGAAGTCATCAAGAATTTCAGAGTCTAATGGAGGACAAAAATCCTACTCATAATTTCTTGCAAAACAGTGTGATGTGTGTGTGCTAACACAGGTATGTAGGAGCAGCCACCTTAACACAACAGAAGGGATTAGGCCCTACCTGGGAGCGATACGGGAGGCTTCTTCAGGAAATTCTGTAGTTGGTCAGGCTAGACAAAATAGTTTATGATTCCCTGGTGTGAAAAGGGAGGTGCTACATGGTTAGAAGTTGCACCGAAGGGACACCTGGGTGGCTCAGTTGGTTAAGCGGCTGCCTTCGGCTCAGGTCATGATCCCAGCGTCCTGGGATCGAGTCCCACATCGGGCTCCTTGCTCGGCAGGGAGCCTGCTTCTCCCTCTGCCTCTGCCTGCCACTCTGTCTGCCTGTGCTTGCTCTCTCTCCCTCTCTCTCTGACAAATAAATAAATTTAAAAAAAAAAAGAAGTTGCACCGAAGACAAATATTTGCCATCAATGGCAGCTAAAGCTGATCACTAGTTGTTATCTCTGACCTTTCACGTACAATCATGGAAAACAGATACCTGCAGAAAAGGCAGTGGCACAGTATCATTGGGTCTTTCCTTTCCCTCTTCTTTCTCCTCCAGGCAAAAAACTGCCTTCATGTTGGCATCTAATGAAGCTGGAAGTGTGGTTATCTACCAGTAGCCAGCCCACATATCCAGGAAAGAACTGTGTTACATTAGAAACTAGATCAAGTGGGTGGCATGTATGCTACTTTGGTCGCTGTGAGTTATGGTCTGAAGTATAATATTGCTACTAAGATTCCACCCTAACTGCCCTCATTTTAGCAAATGAATTGATTAACACTATGGGCAGTTCTCCTATCCATAAAAATAGCCAACCCTAGGACACACTGAAGCTGTTGGTAAAATCAAGTAAAATGAAAAATATGGAGATTGTTTGTAAATTGTAAAACAATACGCACACGCAGGCTAAGTTCCTTTCCTATACAACGACAAGGACATGTTTCTTCAGAAAAGAGTCAAAGCCTTCAGAACTTAATTTTATTCCCACTAAAAGAAGATCAAAGCTTAATCTATTTTGCCTCATATGCACACGCTGCTGCCCTCCCTCCATTGCACTTCGGATGGACTCTCTACAGCATTAATGGAAAGCCAGTCGTATGTTAAGCATGAATGTGAGATGCTGTTTGTAGACCACTGTTGTGAGATGAAGTGGGACAGAGTTATGATCACTGATAGGCATATCCTGGCCAGCAGACCAGATAGACTGCTGTTTGATAAACCTAATAAAACAGCAGAGCTTATTGATATTGCTACTCTACGAGGTTGAAGCAGCCTGAGATGGTCTGTCCTTTGGCATTGAAGCTGAACTCAAGGTGGAATGGAGTGACAGCCTCGTGAAGCCAGCGGTCTCAGCAGCTAGGGTGGCTCTGGGCACTCAATTCCATGGTGTCACAAATTCATTGTGGTCTGGTATTTATGCTGCAGATAAGGATAACTTCTTGATAAATGTCCTGTGTTAATGGGAGTGATTTGTGGCTTCGATTCCTCCCTGAACTCTATTGTGTTGGTCTTGGCAGGACATAAAAGAGCAGGGTATGGATGGATCACTGAGACTCCAGCCCACTCAAAGCACAGGTCATACTGTGACAGCTGGAAACATCCCATAGAGATGTCTTGGCTAGCATGTTATTACTGCTTTTGATACATTAAAGAAGTATGCTACATTGATGCTGTAGAATAAGAAGTCAATTTCCATTTTTTACATGAGGCTACATAAATTCCACGATTTTGACCAGAAAGAAAAAGCTTTTTCCTAATATTCAAACCTGTTTTCTATGTCCTCCAGATCACTGAAGGCACAATTGTCTAATCAGTTTCTCAAGCACCAGACCTGGGCATTTTCTTTGGCTCAAATCCCAATACATTGAAATCCTGTGTACTCCACTCCCAAAGTACTGCCTATAATTTACTGGGATGGTGAGAGGAAATTGGGGGGATCCCAATGAATAAGAAGTCAATTTCCATTTTTAACCTGAAGCTATGGTATAGCCTCTTAACTTGGTCCTGCCCACTCTCCTTTTTGTTTGTTTTTTTTTTTAACATAATGGCTGAAGTAATCTCCTTAAACACACTGATCAGAAGATGTCTAAAATCTTGCAAAGGGATCCCATTAGAATAAAATCCATATTTATCCCTTCCCCCAATATGATAAGGTATCTCAAGTATGATAGTGAGTTAAGGAAAAGCACTTAAGAGAGTTTTGTTCACATCACTACATAATTTAAGTAAAGAATGAAGTTTGGACCGACCCGTTTGATAGGTCTTTGCAGTCAGAACTTTGGAATCAGAACTGACTTATTCAAGAAATCTCCCCATCATAAATGCACAGTCTTAGAATGGTTGAGTCTGCAAGTCCTATTTCTGTGAACATACCTTATATAGATTTGTCTGCTTGTCTTCCCTAACTGTATTTTATATTTAAACAATGTATATTTTTAGTCATATTTATGTCCATGAAGCTTATATTTATTTGTTGATTAGTAGAAAAAAATCCAAAGTAGAAATTATTCTCCTTTGGAATTTATTGAAAGAACATCTTTCAGTGATACTCTCTTGACCAGTTTAAAATAATGAAATTTTCAGAATTGAAACTATATTAACAAATTGAAGCAGTCTATACTCCGTTGTCATGATAGGAGTAATAGTTTGACTCCAATGCATTAGAACTCCATATGCCTCAGTCAATACATTTAACTTCTTAGATAACTGTGGTATCACGCTGGAAAAAAAAAATGGCCACATGACATAGAAGAACCAGGAAGGGCCGCCTGGGTGGCTTAGTTCTGTAGCTGACTCATGGTTTCAGCTCAGGTCAGGATCACAGGGTCCTGGGATCGAGCCCTGAATCAGGCTCCCCATTCAGCAGTCTGGGAGTTTGCTTTTCCCTTGCCTGCTGCCTTGCTCCCCATGCTCTATCCCCCACTCAAAATAATAATAAATAAATAAATATTACCCAAAAAACTATATCACATCACATTAAGTTGGAAATAATGCAATTCCCCATGAGTTGTACTTCCTTGAAGTTAGTTGCTTAGAAAGAAAATAAAAAGATTTGGAAGGAGAAAACACACACCAAAGACCCAAATTGTTGAGTACTTCCTGTAGGCTAGGTAATGTCTTAACAACCTCATAAGAACCCTGTCATACTGGTGCTCTTATTTTTCTTATTTTATAGATAAAACAACAAAACAACAACAAGTGAACCAATATTAAGTATCTTGTCCAGGGTCATGCAGTCACACCAGATGGTCTGGCTCTAGAGCCCCGACTGTACCACTGCCCCATATGGCCTTTTACTCCACGAAAGACTGACAGAGAATGAGAGAGAGTAGAAGGAAGACGTGAAGAGAATCAGCAGAGCCTAGGAAAAATGGCAAGGACAACTGAAGGGGTATTATTGGTAAGCTGAATAAAGACATTTGATTTACTATCGGTGTACTGTCTTATCCATGTTATATTGTACATTTCATGTTATTTTCATTTTGATATGATTTCAAACTTTAAGAAAAGTAGCAAGATGGCAAGATTAGTATAAGGAATTATGTATATCCTTTAGAGAGATTCACCAATTATTTACATTTTGGATAATTTGCTTTATCATTATCTATCTAACTAATTTTTCTGAACCATTTAAGAATACTTCAGAAAATACATGCTTCTTTGTCCCTAAATACTTCAGTGTGTCTTTCCTAAGAACATGGCTATTGTCCTATAGAACCAAGAACAATTAATAGGTCAAGAAATTTCACACTGGTACAAAATTATTAATTCACTGTATTCAAATTTCATCAGTTGTCACCTCAAGCTTTTCTTTCCTTTCTTTTTCTTTTTTTTTTTCCTGGATCCAATGGAAGATTAAGCATTTTCATAGTTGTCATGTCTCTGTAGTCTCCTGCATTATGGAATGGTCCCTCAGGTTTTGGTTGGTTTGTTTTTATTGATCTTAACATTTAAAGAGTACAGGCTAAATATTTTATGGAATTCCTTCATTGGGGTTTTTCTCAAGTTCCTTTATGACTACACTCAGATTATGCATTTTCCACAAGAACACTGGGGATGTGCTGTGCTGTCTGTCTCAGTACATCATATCACGAGGCAGATAACGTTGATTTGTCCCAGTACTGGTGCTGCAGACCTGGGTTACCTGATTAAGATAGTGTCCACCAGATTTGTTTATTATATATTTACTGTTTTCTCTTTATAGTTTATAAGTAAATTATTGAAAGGTACTAAGAGACTGTGTAATATACTGTTCCTCATCCAATTTTATCCATTACTTTTATTTCATTTCTCCTATATTTATTAGCTGATATTCTATGCTAAGAAAAATATCTCCCTCTTTTTTTCCCCTTCCTTCCTCTCATTCCTTTCTCTCTTCCCTTCCTTTCTCCTATCCTACCTGTAATGTCTTCTGTTTTCTTCAAATTGCCTTTAGAATCTGTAGAATCTTATCCAATCCTAGACCCTGATCATGTTCCATATACATTCCCTGGTTGACTTTATCTACTCTCATAGCTTGAGGTACCTTATGTGTGTGATGACTTCCAAATTTATAATATATATATATATATATATATATATATATATATATATACCTAGTTCTCCCTGCTAAGCTCCAGAAACCTATGAGCTCCCAGACACTTCCATTTAAATGTTCCATAGACATCTCAATTTCCTCAGTTATCAAACTTAACTCATTGTTTTTCCCTAAAAACCTGTTTCTCCTCATCTATGTCTTTTCTTAGTGGAAAACATCACCACACGTCCAATCATGGAAATCAGAAACCTGGAATTCATCATAGACTTCTCTTTTCCTCCCACTCACCCAACCCGCAAATGCAATTAATTAGTCACCAGCACCTGTAATTCTGCCAGGTTATGTGTCTTTCAAATCTGTCATTCCTTCTCTATTTGTACCATCAAGACCTTAGTTCAGGTCCTTGACATATTTTTCCTAGTTTGGTATTGTCTTATAATGGCTTTCTCTATATCTGGTTTTTCCTGTTTAGAACCCATTCTCTGTATTTCTACCAAAGTGATCTTTCTAGGATACTTATGTATTCATGCCACTCCCCTGCTGACAATCACTCAGTGGCTCCATAGTTTTCAGGATTATATTCCAATTTTGTAGCACAGGACCCAAGCAGAGTTCTTTCACAGTTGAGTATAAGTCTGTTTCTATGGGCTCGTCTCCTATGAATTGTCAACATATAATTTCTGCTTCAGTCCTTCGGGATTTTGTGACCATCCATTTGATGCCTCAGTGGACTTCCCCGTGCTCCAATGTCACCTCATCTAGGAAGTTTTCCTAATCTTACTGATACCCTGCTCATTCAGAGGATGCTACTCTACTTCTCTTGTCACACATATCACTCCAGATGTATTTTGACTTGTCCCTTTGTCTCTACCCCATGAGACTGAAATCTCTTAAGTGTGAGGATATGGTTTTCTCCGGATTTGTATCCTCAGTGCCTAACATGGTTCCTGGAAAAAAGTAGGTAGGCAATAAATACTAATGAAGGAATATAAGAATATGAATAAGTGTTAACTAGATAAAATTAAAGTGTGTTGGATCCATAGATGGAGTTGAGGAATAACATTATTCATGGCACTTGCAAAATCGAAGAATGTTCCAGTACTATGTCATAAGGCATAGTCACAGCTGAGCTTTAGATAATGTTGGGAAAGCTAAAACATGACATCCAAGTGGAATGAGAAAGCCTGAAAAAGACCATATTGTGGAGTATTGTTCAATTGTCCAACATATTGCTCAATATTGTTCAGCAAGGTCATGTGTTCATTATTCCAGAAGTACATAAAAAAACAAGGATAATGGCTTAAAGATAAATGCAGAATTGGAAAAACAGTCTTGGTGGTAAAGGAGAGCTAGACAGATAAATACATCAGTAGCCAAATGATTTTATCTCATCTAAGATATGAGGAGCCTATTCAAAGCAGGAGCAGGCATCCAGTTCCCTTTTTACAATTGTGGTGCCATTAACACAAAGAGAAATCAAGGATGGTAGCAAATCCAGTAATGAATAGTGTAAATTCTGTTTGTGATATGTCGGATTTGATATCCTAATAGGATGTCAAGGAAAACATTTGGAAATTCATAATCAGCTTTCAGGGAAGCAGTCAGGGCTGGTGGAGTAGGTTTGCTATCCTTTCCCAGAGGAATAGAATTGATACCTGCCCGATCTCTCTTTCATTGCTAAGAACGTGCTTATGGTCTTGCCTTTGCCTTCAGTCTTTCATCCAGTTTTTTTTTAACCCCCTAAATAACCAGCTAACCATATTGCTAAATATTCTAAAATATTGTTATTGCTTGACTCTATAGATCTACTCAAACTTGATATTTTAGCTTTCCCAAGATTGCATCAAAGCAGGATATGGTAAACCCTAAGTGTGGGGCACAAATGGCACACTGGGAATTTACTCAAGGGAAAAAACCCAAATCACTACATGGGATTTTACAGAAAGAAAAGTGGAGCTATGGACTAAGTGTCAGAAAATCCCAATTTCAACTAGAAGGTGACAAGAGGAAGAGTTGCACTATCAAGAAGAAAGCATGGAAAGCACATTAGCATGGAACATTTAAAAAAAAAATTAAGGGGCTGAGGTAAAAGGGCCATCTTTAGTTTCGGAAGCTAAGGAAATGTAGAAATCATAAAAATTGAGGAAAAGTCACAGATTTTTGTAACAAGGAGATAAGTGATGACCTTCAAAAGAGCATCTTGTTCTTCTCAGTTTGGTGATTGTGTTTGATTGCTAGCCTCTTCAGGTGGTCATAAAAGATTTGTGTGTGACCCAAATTATCACCAAGATCCATCGGAGAAAAGTGCTGTCATCCAGTATTACCACAAAAGGTCAATTTCTCAATGCCCTTATACATTTTATTGTCAAGATGAAATACAGTAACTGTTGCCTAATGGGCATTTGGTTTGAGTCTCTATTTCTGAATGCATTAATCCATGACTTTTAGCTTCTTTCTTTAAGTAGCCTCTTTTTAATTAAAGCAGATATTTGATTTTGATAAACTGGTTATGCAAATAATTTTGTTGTGATATAACAGTTATACAGATACCAAGATTCTGAATGCCAGAGATCCGATCTCTTGTTTTTATGAACTGAAAGTAAATAAATACGTTGCTCGAATCGGTATTCAGCTTTCTTACTCGGCTTTGGGGGCACAGCACACATGTGTGCACATAGTGCACATTAGGAATTTTAGCTCAGTATGTATTTAGCTCAGTATGAAACAATGAACCATTGTTTCACCCACAGATCTGCACAATTTCAGTTTTTCTGGAACTCAGCTACTCCTGCTGTGTGTGGTTAAGCACCAGGGTGTGATCACAGGCACCCAAATCCTAGGACCTTACTCAACTGAATGAATAGATGGTCCCAATCTCATTTAAAAAAAAAAAAAAAGAGACACACTCCAACTTCATAAAGATGGCCCTTGGGAAACAGGAAGTGACCCAGAAACATTATGTTCTTCATTTCAAGCTAGACATCTCTAAAGTAGAAGATTTGTAACTCCCTCTTTCTGAAACCCAGTCACACGCCGAACGCTGAAAAGAATGAATTTTCCCCTTTGAAAATGTCACAGGGCATCCAGGAAATCTCTTTTCGTTTTATCTTGGCAAACAAATGTCCACTGATCAATATAAATGAGGAACAGGCACATCAACATCAATAGGAAATGACTTTCGTGAAGTATGATTTGATTCATGACACAGAGTGGCCCTTACCAAGTTCTGTTCTATTATCAGCTTGAAAGAAGAAGATATCATAAAAGGGGCCTCCAGATGACTGTCATTTTCAAGTGGGGTGTTCTTAAGTTATAGACTTCTGCCACCTCCGAGATAAATGACTGGCTGCCCTTGGCTGACCCTGTCTTTAGAGAAGGGAAGGCTGTCTTTACAGACACAGGGATATATCCTGGAAAACTTTGAAAGACATAGCATTTAGAGACAATTTTATTTCTTTATCAACTGATAGTTCTCTATTTCACTTCTCAGGGTTTTATCACTTGCTGGCATATGTGTCGAAATGAGATCATGAGGTCTCAGCACTCTTTCCCTGGACTCTTAAAGACTCGCTCTATTGAAAGTGCAATCTTGTACTTAGTGGAGGTAGCAAACCTGATGATGTCACACCCCCAGGGCAATGCCTGACTTTGTGCTTGATGAGCAGTCTGAAATTATTAATTATTTAACAATCGCATCCTGTTTGCTTCACGGTATTCTTAATAGTAGGAGAGGGGAATAACCACTCTGCGATATGCAGTCACGATGGGATTATTTCAAAGATTTTGCTGCATACCAAGAGTTCGTGAAAATCTAGTCCAGAAAGTTGAAAAGGTACTTACCAGTTTCGGCAGTTGCCACGGGACCAGAATAACTTTCTAATTGGTTTGGAGAGGCGGAACGGAAGAGCAGTGGGCATCTAGACCCTGAGGTGGGAGTGGCTGGGTTAAACTCCAAGATGCAGCCCTTCCTAGCTACGTGACCTTGGGTAACTCCTCTATGCCCCAGCAGCTTCCTGGGCAAAGTGAGGATAGTGACAGGCCCCATTCATAATGTTGTTGGGAGGATTAAATGCAAAGCTCTGAATCATGCCTTGAACATATTAAATGCTCAATACCTATTAGCGTCTGCCGTTCATCATCTTTCTTGTTCATCTCCTCCTGTCCCTCCCCTCCTCATGACTGTTATTTATTATTATTATTATTATTTCAGAAAATTCAGGCACATTTCATTTTTAAGTAGAACTTTCCTACGAAGTAATCAGGCTAAACCTTAAGTTCCAAATGGCAAAATTACTTCTACAAAGTGACGGCTTTATGTCCAGTATCTGGGTTCAGATCTTGACATTGAAGTGAAATACTTCTAAATCCCACAGATGTCAGGAAGTTTCCCGTTTCATCCTCACTCAGCTTTAGTCAGCTCTATCTTTAGAATAAATGATACAAGGCTTACAGCCTTTTTTTCTTTATTATTTTAAAACATATAACTTCTTACTGATGGTAGGGTTTGGAGAAGATTTTTAAAAGTTCTTTAGACTTAGCCCATAAGAGGGAAGATGTCTGACATCGTGATCTGTCACATACACATGTGGGCACAGAGGCACTGCTCGTTTTGGGGGTGACTTTGTGAAAATTAGACAAAGATGCTCCCTCTGGGTGGGCAAATTAGAAACAGATGCCATCTCTTGCAGACCTAGACCCTGGGGCACAGAATTTGGCATATGTGATGGTGGCTGCATTTATCCCGTCTGACCCCATAGCTGGGTGCTTCTGTGAAATGCCCAAACTGCACCGGCAAACCTGTGAAACCGGTGACATCTCTACATTTCCGGAGCAAATGTCTGAGCAAAAAATTTCTCTGTACGTGGTGGAATGCATCCTAATATTTCCCACCTTCATCAGGGCCAGTTATGACCCTGAACTATTTTGCCACTCACTGCAGAGTCCCCAGGTGGAATTTGGAAAACACTGCAGCAGGGGTTTAAAAAAAAGTAGACTCTGAAAACCAGAGGGCCTGGCCGTCCCAACCTGTGTCCTCCTGCAACTTTCTTAGCCTTCCTTGGCCTGAGTTTCCTTCTCCATCAAAATGGGTATACTGGATAAGGGTATGACCTTTATACGGCTGATGGGAGACTGAATGAGTTAAGGTATTAAAGACATTGAGAATGTGGCCTGACCCATGGCAGCTATGTTAGCTATTATTAGTATTAGTGATTGACAATTACAAGTTCACTGAACTTCCTCTTCAAACCTAATTCTTTCCAAACCTCCACAGCCCTGAGAGGTACATGGGAAAACAGGGCAAGGGGCTGCATGAATGGGATGGCCACAGTAGCCACACAATCTGGTTGAAAAAAGGCTACACTGTTGCAGGTGTACCCTGCTGTTGGATAGACTTTTTGTCATAAGGAGGCTTGTAGCATTGCAAAACTTCGCAGGTGTCTACTCTACAAAGTGTAGCGCAATCTATGTTCACAATTACCGTTCAATAAGCCGCGATGAGGTGGTCACTTGGGTCAAGCATTTTGCGTCATGCTGGGGGTGAAGTGGCTGTATTCTGGAGAAGTCCAGGAGGAGTTGGACTTGTAAGTAATTATAACAGTAAGATGCCTGAAATAAAAAGGTGTGAATGAGGCCCTTTGAACGAGGGAAAGGGAAGGAATCTGGACAGATTGAGCTTCAGCTGCATCTAGAGTAGACCAGCACCTTCTAGCCAGATAACAGTTGGACTTCAGACTGTCTTCAGTGAGGTCAACCATCGCTGTTATGATTGCAGAAAGTCTCCCGCTGACGGGAGACAACACGTCATTCATGGCACCCTCTGCATTCCTGTAGAATTAAATATGGTTGGATATTAGGTTTGTGAGGTATTGTGGATTGGGAGGGGAAGGAGGCAAAGCGAAGTAGGGGGTGCATTACAAAGCACGTAAATTATCACTTATTGTGTCATCTCAAGGTTGGCATGCTACCCACCAAGACCTTTTCCTTAATTTTCATCCTTGTATTTCTCTCTGTCCTAATTTCTTGTGCTGAAGATGGAAACCATTAATGGTCAAGCCGTTCATTAGTTACTGGAATGAGTTAAAATTCTGTTTCCTCAGAAGGAGTTTGTGAATTTAGGATGGGAATAAAATTGGTCATGAGGATGGTGAAAGTAGACATTGGCTGTCCAATTACTTTTGGTCTGAAATCGAGTAGCATACTTTATTCCACTAATTGCTTTTAGTTATTTTTTGAGGAATATGTGTTTAACAGAAAACATTCTCCTTTTAGGAAAAAAAAAGGCAAATACACATTCAAGTATCTTTTGTATCCAAAGTCACATACAAAACACCAATAGGTACTCCATGAAATCTGCGCTACCAGACGAAGGGTTAATACACACACACACACACACACACACACACACACACACACACAGATACACATATAGAGCAGTGTGAATGTATTTGTAATGGGTATTATATGTAATGCGTATGAGCCCTACCTATATCCATAGTATATGTTACAAATATGTTCTCCCAGTTTGTCAATCACCTTCCTACATTACATACACTGTAGTCGACCATGCAAAGCTATTTGTTTTTGTGAAGTCAAATTTATCAATCTTTTCTTGTATGGCCCTGTAATCTGAGTCCTGTTTTAAATGCCCTCTCCTTCACCTAAGTTATAAAGGAACTCATCCACGTTATCTTTTAGTACATTTATAGTTGCTTTTTGTAAATCAAGATCTCTAATCCCTGGGGTGCCTAGGTGGCTCAATCAGTTAAGTCTCTGACTCTTGATTTCATCCCAGGTTATCTCAGGGTGGTGAGATCAAGCCTCCATCAGGCTCTACGCCCATAGCCGAATCTGCTTGTCCCCCCCTTCCCTGAGTTCATTCACTCTCTCCTATCTCTTCCAAATGGTTATCTAGTTGTCTCAAAACACTGCTTAAGAAGTTTCAACTTTACCCCAGTGATTCAGGATGTCACCTTTGTCATACACAAATGATCCTTAAGTACTTGGGTTTATTTCATTCGTTGTTCACTGGGGTGCTAAGTACCATATTGTTTTAATTATTAAGACTTTGTAGAATGTTTTATATCTGATAACTCTTTTTCCCCCAGTGTTTTCCCAGCTATTTTTGTGTGTCTATTTTTTCACAAGAATTTTAATATTAGTTTTCTAGCTTCATAAGATCAGCTTGTGGTATTACATATTGGGATCATCTTACTGTTATATATTAACTTAAGGGAACCAACATCCTCATCCCAAGAGGAAGGGATGTTTTTCCATGTGCGCATTCATGAGTGTTTTAAATTTTCTTAATACAGGCTTTGAACGTTTTTTGTTAAGTATATTCTTAAGCATTTTCACTTCTTATTGTTGTTACTATTGTAAATAAGATTTTCTCTTCCATTACATCTCCCAAATGGCAATTGATTTTTACATGTAGGTTTATACCTTCATATCTTGCTGAATTCTTTGTTTGCTTGAATTAGTTTTACCACTGATCCTCAAGGTCTGTTTTTTTCCAGTAACATGAAGTTATCTCCAAATAGAGATAGTTTCTCTTCTTTTGCAATCCTTATGCCTCTAATGGCTCTCTCTTTTCCTACTGGATTAGCTAATGCCTCTAATAAGTTAACTAGTGATGCAGATAGTGGATGTCCTTGCCTTTTTCCTGACCTTAGGGGGAATAATGCTATTGTGTGTTTTGTTGTTGTTGTTTTTTCATTAAGCAAGATGCTAGCTTTTGGATTAACAAAGCTATCTATTCATTCCTATTACCTCAAGTGTTTTTATAAGGAATATGTTGAAGTATTCCAAGGCTTTTTCAGCGTCTGTGAAGATAATCATGATTGTTTTGTTTTCTTTAGATGTTAAAATGATACATTATATAATAGATTCCTAATGCTGAACAATGTTTACATTTCTGGTATAAGTTCTACTTAGCCATGGTATATATTCTTAATTTGGTGTTGGAGTGTGTTCACTAACACTTTACTCAGAATTTTTGTGCTATTGTTCTATAATTTTCTTTTACTTAGCCATATCTATACAGTTAGGTGTAATCAATGTTATATTTGCTTCATAAGAAGAATTTTGGAGTTTTTTTTGCATTTTCTATATTTTGAAACAATTTAGATACCATTAAGACAAATGCCTAAATGTTGGCAGTAATTCCCCTCTGTTTTTTTCTGGACTTATGAGTTGACAAGTTAATTTTTAATTTCCATTATTTTATTTGTACTGATGAAAGTGCTTAAATCTAGAAATTTTCCTCTAATCACAGTTTTAAATATTATAAATTCTGATTTATAGCGTCTCCATCATTGTGTACTTTTTTTTAAATTTATTTATTTGTCAGAGAGGGAGAGAGAGCAAGCACAGGCAGACAGAGTGGCAGGCAGAGACAGAGGGAGAAGCAGGCTCCCTGCTGAGCAAGGAGCCCGGTGTGGGACTCGATCCCAGGACGCTGGGATCATGACCTGAGCCAAAGGCAGCCGCTTAACCAACTGAGCCACCCAGGCGTCCCTCCATCATTGTTTATTTTTCAAACACTTTGTAATTTCTGTCTGTTTTTCTGCACTTAATCAAGAGTTTTTAAAAGATTTTTAACTTTCCAGGTGGAGATGGTCTTCTTAAACTTAATATTTTAAATGTCTAGTTTTGCTGCATCATGATTACCAATGGTCTTTAGCAGTATTTGTATTTTGTAAGAATTACTGATGTTAGCTTTGTGATCAATCTTCATGATTGCTCCATGTGCAAGCGAGAAGAGGGATACTCTCTGTTTTCACTGTCTTATACACACGCTCACTCACACAGCCATAAGGTTAATCTGATTGACGATGTTATTTATATCTTTATCTATTTATCCCTTAATTCGATTTTTTGTCCATTTGAATGTGTTGTACTGACCATGGTGTTCAAGTCTACTTTCCTTCCTGTGTTTCTATTGTTTCCTCTTTTCATCTCAATCAGCTTCTGCCTTCGGTCACTGCAGTGTTCTATGGTGCAGAAATAATCATAACTATTATACCTTCACTGAGAGTTATGGGTTTTTGTCCTTAAAATGTTCTATTTTATCTCAAGTCATACTTTCTGATTGGTAGTCTACCTTCTTTGGTAATAGTATTACAGGACATTTCCTTTCATTTTTTTCTCTCATTTGCCGGTTATATCTTGGCCCATTCCTTTAAATTCAGTCTTTGTGAACCACTTTATTTTAGGTGTGTCTCTATACAACATAAAATTTGGCTTTGCTCTAGGTGCCAATTTGAAAATCATTTTCTTTTTACTATGCCAGTTAAGCTCATTTAGTTTTATTGATGAAGTTAATATTGTCTGGTCTCAATTCTGCTCATATTATATTATAATTACTGTGTATATTACATTATATTATATTCACTGTGTTTCTAAGTCATGTGTCTTCTCCACTCTCTTTTTCTTTCTTCTTTTTTTCTTCGTACTTAAGGTTTGTGTTTTGATTCTAATGGTTACATTTATATGTGCACATTTTATTTCTTTTTAAATATTTTATTTATTTATTTGACAGAGAGGAAGCACAAGGTGGGGGAGTGGGAGAGGGAGAAGCAGGCTCCTCGCTGAGCAGGGAGCTGCACACAGGACTCAATCCCAGGACTCTGGGATCATGACCTGAGCCCAAGCCAGACGCTTAACCAACTGAGCCACCTAGGTGCCCCTGTATCCATACATTTTAAGTGTCCCTAATCCATCCCCCCTCCTCCCCTTCTGTAATCATTCACTAACTGCTTTGTCAGTTTTACACAGTATTCTTTGACATCCACCTATTGTCTTTACAGTAATAAAGGATTTTATTCTACTTTCTTTCTTTCCCCTCTCCTCACATTTCTAGCTGTTTTATTTCTATTTTGTCAGAATATATAACATTGACATACCACTCTTTAGCCCAGTCTTCACCCTTGTTTTGATTTTAAATCTTTTGTCTGTACTGTCATTTGCAAATATCTTCTCCCATTCCGTGGGTTGCCTCTTTGTTTTGTTGACTGTCTCCTTTGCTGTGCAGAAGCTTTTGATCTTGATGAAGTCCCAAAAGTTCATTTTTGCTTTTGTTTCCTTTGCCTTTGGAGACATATCTTGAAAGAAGTTGCTGTGGCTGATATCAAAGAGGTTAC
>PISX010006737.1:67419-94939 GCA_004024625.1 Mellivora capensis | reverse complement strand
ATCTTAAAAAAAAAAAAAAAAAATATATATATATATATATATATAATATTCAAGTGTGTAAAATATACATAAAAAACATCAAGAAAGGACCATTATTAAATTTTGGATTTAACTTTCTTGACTTTTCTGCATGTTTAAACATATAAACATACTTTGAATCAAATCTTTCATACGGTTCTATACTGCCCACCCCCCACCAAGGTACACACAGCACATCATGGTTATTTCTACAATATGACTTCATGCAGATTTACGTTATTCCTTATATGGTAGCTTAGTATCCTACCAGATGACTGTATATTAATATAACCAATGCTCTTTCAGTGGACATTTAGGTTGTAGGCTTATGCTATTAGAAACAATGCCTGGAAATGCTACATTATCTCTATCTTGACCCAATTATCTGACAATTTCCTTAAATACTCAACAAAAACTATTTAAAATTTTTAAGTAACACTGCTGGATTAAAGGGTATGCTTATTTAAAATTTTAACACATATTGCCAGACAGCCCTCCAAGAAAGTTCTATGAAATTAAAGCCTCACCAAGATCACACAAGAGGGCCTATTCTTACTATTAAAACCTCTAGGCCGGTAGTTCTTAAAATATGGTTTTGGTATAACTCTCAGCCTTAGATGTATACAAAGGAACATCAGTGGGCCTCACAGCCAACTTAATTGATAATAATTGAAGTGGACTGAGCCTAGTCCACAAATATCTTCATTTTTTTTTTAAGTTTGGGAAACATTATTCTAACCATATCATTTTAGAAGGCATTTACTAAACAAATGGTTGAAGATATGTTCTCATATTTTAAACTACATTGATCTGGGTTTATCTTTCCAAATATATATTAGTTATTTCTCCATCTGTCATAACTGTCAGCATATCTGTTCTGTCCTTTTCTCATCTGGGATCAGGTTTCATTTTTTATTGATTGATACCATCTTATTATATTTTAAGTATATTAACTTTCTCCAAGTCATATATCCTATAAATGTATTTTTTTTAATCTTGTTACTTGTGTGATGGGATTTTTTTGACCATGGTAGGTAAAATTGATAATTTTTGCAGAGTAAAATCATTCAGTCTTCTTGAGATTCCCAGTTCTCCTCCAATTTCCTGCCCAATATTAAATCCATCTTTCAGATTATTGCTTGTGACTTAAAAGTTTTTAACCAATCTAGAACCTATTTTTGATATCTTTATTTTTAAATAAAAAGTGAATTTCTAACCATCATTTACAGAACAGTCCCCTAATTCTGCCTTACCTGACACACAAAACACTAGCAGTCTAAGGCCACTGATTTTTTTCCCCATACCTTAAATAACATTTTTTTTAAAATTTTGAAATTCAGAAAGCCTACTAGAGTAAGAATACGTTCATGTATATAACACTTAGAAAGCTTGGTCAGTATTTTTTTTTTTAAGTTTCTTGACTTTTTTTTTAACTCCAAAGATATTTTCTAATAGTTTATAAAAAAAAAATTCTTTCATTTATGCTGTTCTTTATATATTTTTCTATCATGTAGAAGGAATCTGATGTTATGAGGCTTTCCTCTGTATCAAATTTATTTCTATAAGTTTATACATAAACTTTTAGGAGGTAGGTATTAATAGAACATGTTTATGTACATAGATAAGTGCCTAGCTATGTGATTATTTATACTCATAAAAAAGTGGAAATACTATTCAATATTATTCTTCAACCAGTAAATAAAATATGGCATCAAAAGCTAAGGATAACATAAGAAAATACTTTTGTGTGAACGTTCAGAGGAAAGGCAGGGTGGGGAGGAGATGGTACACACTTGCGTACAGTAAGATTACGACGACATAAGAGAGTATCCAAATCCATGCAAGGAAATACAGAAGCCAAACTGTTGCAGTTATCACTGGGATAGACCATGAATGACTTTTTTTTCTATATATTTTGAGTGCTCCAGTATGCTTTGGGCATGTTTTTATAATGGGAAACAATACAGAGTCTCACTTTGAAGCTAATTCTGAGAAAATGGGCATCGTGGATTCCTCTGAATCATAGAAACAGCCACCATGGTGGTCTGGGAAGGCAATTAGCTGCCACTGCAGCTGGAGTACATGGGGCTGGTAGGAGTAAAGGGGCTTTGCAAGGAAGGAAAAGAAAAAAATTGGAAATGCAGCCCTGAAAACCCCTGAGACATCTCAGACATGACCTTGAATTGTCCACAGGGTGTGTTTCTCCTCCTTTAGAGCTTGGATGTTCTATAGCTCTTCATTTTTTTTTTTTTTATTTCTACCTCAGGCAAAGAAAGTATCCCTAAGTAATTCTTGTTTTCTTATATTTTATACCATTTTGGGACTTTCACCAAAAGACGATAAAATGGAAAAGACCACATTGTGTGATAACAAGTTTTAATCTTTTATTTATAAGGAAAATACTGTACTTGGCTTTTATTCATTTTTGCACATGTTTTACTTTTTATAATAAAATTCTAAGTGTTTAACCATTTCTCTTATTTATCATAAGAAATCTTTTATACATAAGTAGCTTTTCTCTGCTTAAAAATATTTTTAAAGTATTAGTGATACTTTTAATCAAGATGAAAAAATAAATTAGTATCTTAAAACCCATCTGCTTGTATTACTCAGAAGGCTTATGTATTGTCAAATGACAAATACTCAATGTCATTCACTAAGTTTTTGTTTCCTATTTCCAAACTTTTAAAAGGATAATGGATGAAATCAAAGACTCAACTGGACAGGGTCCTTCAGCAAAATGGTATTTTATTCTGTCTCTGACCAGACAGAGAAGGAAAATATTCCAATATTCCCCTTAGAAGAGAATCGAGGAGAGAACCCAATTAGCCTAGTTTGGGTTGCATGTCCACCTACAAGGCAATCATTACTCTCTGTGAAATAGGTACAACAGTCCTTAGTCCTGGTCTTGACCAGGGAGGGAAACTGTTTCTTGGCAGGAGAGAGATGTGAAAGAGGGCTAGGTAGATACAATCAGCCATAGCCAAATTGCCTATTTTCAAAAGCAAAAGACATTTTTAGATCTCTGATTCTACTAGGCATGTATGCAAACATCCCTGTGGGTAGGTTTGGGTTCAGGTGTGGAAAAGCTTGAATGAAAACACGGTTCTGTAGATCAGAGGAATATTCCTGGAAAAGCTGCTTGCAAAACAAGTATGTGTCAAAGTATTCCACCTTTGCATTAAAGGGCTGGTTCCCTGATAGGTATTCAAATTCTTCCACTACAAAACACAACCCCCAATTCTGTATGGAATGAAGTGTCTGTAACTGGCATGTCTTCCAGGTTAGCAACTTGAGAACCAACCTAAAAAAACAGTTTCTAAGCAAATTAAATGGGCACCCTAGCAATTCTGATCTGGCAGAAACGAAATCATTTTGAGTCTAAAGATTATGTTCAAATGGCCATTTAGTTAAAATTTTATCAGTTAGAAAAACAAATTCCTTGAGCACACTTTGCCAAGATGGTGTTTTGTATGATTATATCCAAATTGTCAAGGAGTGGATTTCTTCTGTCATGGGAAACTGGGACACTCCTTTCTGCCCGTACTGTCTCTAGATGCTACAAGAAGGCAGTAAATGTTATGACTACATCTTTGATCAAGATGGTCTGTCTGCCAGGTTGTCTCCATCAAGAACACATTTCTCTGGGTGTAAGGCCAAACAACTGGTGATTCAGGCAAAAAGTGCTCATCATAGATCACATTCTCCAGTCGGTTTTAACTTTCTCTGGCTCAGAAAAGCCCTTAAGGCTCTTTCTGGCCTCTGTTCGGTGTCCAGATTGAAGACAGACAGAATTAACTATGTTGTGCTTGCACATGGGGTGTCCTTGAGTGGGAAAACTTTGTGTATCATCTTTCTTTTCACAGTGCATTTAAGAATCCAAGTGCTTACTGGGTTATTCTCACAAATGTGTTCAAGAGATGTGTTACAATCTAAAAGGTATGGTGAGAAATGATAGCCAGGGCTTCGTAAAAAGGAAAAATGAATGAAAGGGAACATAAGTGCTTTGACATGTTTTTGTTTCAAATTGACAATTTCATATGTGAAGAAAGTGAATGAGAATAAGGAGTCTGCCAGGTAGAAAACAATATACATGGGCTTATAAATAACATTATATCTAATATACAGAAAAAAACACCACTAAATTCTGAAGGGGTAGGTAACTTGCTCACCATATTTAAATAGCACCTAGAAAACTTCCATCCAAAGTGACATAACAGGTACTGCATTTGTTTTTTTACTGGAAACAATAAAAAAAACACAAAAAATAAACAGAAAAAATACATGAAAGTGGTTTTCAAGATAATGGACATCAGGCAATGAAGGACAGTGATCTCTCAAAGACAGGAAACTAATGAGCCAAACCCTAGGATCATGTCAGCTTACTGCCCCAGAGGATTTCCAGGTCACAATACAAGAAGGGGAGACTGAGTCAGGCTCTGCCAGATATACCGGGTTAAAAAGATGGAGTTAAGATTCGGGGCTGAACCAAGATGGCTGGAGTTCACAGGACAGAGTGCTACAGGCAAGAGAGCTGTTCCAGGGAATCTGCCAAGGGTCCCTCTTGAGTGTTGAGCGAGAATTGGGAACAGTGTACAGATGTCAGAGAGCTACCTACTCAGAGCTCCTGGAAAGACCCACCCAAAAGAAAGAGGGACAAGTATTCAGTGCTTACAAGGAGCTGGGAATAGCACAAAGTTTCCATTCATCATAGTGGTTATTCCCATATCAATGAAATGTTTTATGCTATAAAATGGAGATACCGAAGCAGAGGAACACTTTGTTATACTGGTATTTAGGCCAGATCCTAACCCACAATGTCACAGACCTATTTTCCAAGTGTCACAGAAAATGCAAACAGACCTGTATTTGCAGGCAGGAGAAAAGGGGTCTCTTTTTGCAAGCTGGAAAATGGAAAATCTTCTCATCATAATCTTAGAACAGTGCAGGGAAGGTACTTGACTTATCCAAACAGAAATTAGTGGAATCTAGGGATCTGACTCTAAATCCAACCATTTTTCCTTTACTTAAAATTGTTTCTTCCTATCATTATGACTTGTGTCAAGGAAACACAGTAGTAAATGAAGTATAATAGACCCCCCACCCCGCCCCATCAGCAGTTTTAATTTCCCTGGTTCCAGGTACCCATAGTCAACTGTAGTCCCAAGCAGATGATGCTCCTCATGACATATGGTCAAAAGCTCCAGAATAGCCTGACGCTACGTCACAATGTGTACATCATTCACCTCACGGCATCTCCTCTCATAGTTGTTTCACCATCTCATACCATCACGGGAAGAATGAGTTCATTTCAGTAAAATATTTCCAAAGGGAGAGACCACATTCATATAACTTTTATACAGCATATTGTTAAAATTGTTCTATTTTCTTATAAGTTATTAATCTCTTTTTTTTTTTCCATGTAGGCTGCATGCCCAGTGTGGAGCCCAAATGGGGCTTGAACTCATGACCCTAAGCTCAAGAGCTGAGCTGCGATCAAGAGTTAAATGCTTAACCAACTGAGCCACCCGGGTGCCCCTAGTTATTGTTAATCTTTAACTCTGCCTAATTTACAAATTAAACTTTACCCTATGTATGTAGAGGAAAAACCCAGGATATATAGAGTTCAGTACTATGTGCCATTCAGACATCCACTGGGAGTCTTGGAATGTATCCCCCGCAGATAAGGAAAGACTACTGCATCTCTTCTTATCTGAGCCCTAGGTCATGTGAAGTGCAGATAGAGACTGAGGAGACTGCTTTGTGGACTTCTCTGTCAATATTACATTCCAAGGTTTATAACGATATAAATGAGACCACATTGTTGCAGAGATCATTGGGGAGAACTGTGGCTTGACTCTGCTTGAGTCAATAGCTCAGCTTCATTCCAGCCCTTCACAGTTAGGTGGGGTCATGTGACTAGGTTCTGGCCACTGGAATGTTTGCCTCTTTGAGGTGTGGACCATAAAATCTCTCTCCACATCATCTCCTCCTTTGTCATCTTTCTTGGTTATGAAGGAGCCACATCTGTAACATGGACACGTCACAAGGAGAATGAGCTGGGGGGCCCTGAATAACTAGAGCTCAGGCCTCCCCCTTCACCCTGCCAGACACTCAACAGTGATGTAAAAGAAGGACAAACTTTTACTCTGTTAAATCACATTTTGGAGTCATTTATAAAGCAGAAAAACTATTATAAAAGACATATCTACTCTGTATTGGGTCAAATAGGTGAAGTATACCAGTTGGTGGGGAACAAAGATTTTTATGTATTACCTAGTAAAATTAGCAAAGATTCATGATTAAATTTCCATAGGAAATTTTAATGGCCATTTATTCTTAAAACTTGGTATGCAATTTTGGGTAGTAATTCTTTATTTTATACTTTAATTGGGGGGGTCCACTACTAGGGGGAGATATATTCTGCCCTTTTTCATTATCTATCTAAAGCTCTTGAAAAATTTATAAAGCTTATAGGTCTCTTAGCTTTCATTTTTTAAAAGATAGTTTCTTGCTTGGAATGAGTAAGATTTGGAGCTCACACTGTGAGGAGTTCACCAAGACCATTTTTTTATTGAACGCAGAGCACTTAGTGGTCAAAGAATACTCTGTCAAAGTTAGGTAGGAACGACCTTGATAACAACTCACAGGGTTAAATAAGGAAATTAAAGGGTAAGAGTTTTGCTTGGGTTATGTTATTTCAATGAATTACCCACACAAAGGAAATGGAATTTCATACACTATTTCCCTCTATAATTGGTATTATTGTGGCAGGGTGGGGTTTTTTCCCCCTTTAATTCCTCCTTCTCCTTTCGAGGTTAAGTATAAAACACGAAATAATGCTATTTCATAGTAGCTGCTCCAGAATTTCTGTGGAAGATGGCCATAATGCTTATAGTCTGGAAGGAAAAAGGGGCTCATCACTGACATTGCTTCACAAGGGTGCTATTTTCATTTTTATTTAAGGGGATTATTTATTTTTACTGAAGGGACTATAACAACAACAAAGTTCACTAAAGATGTCTTTTTTCCCATGTTATAGATTGCATTGAGAAAATATCAACTCCTTGTAAATGTATATTTTTCTTTGGGGTGGCTTGAGGGAGCTGATATTTTTTAAGCGGTGGGGGGGTAACAGAACTCCACGGTTGTTACTTTGTGGACATTCAATTATGAAATATTTAGTGAGTACTTGCAATGTGCTAAGCATTGGTCTAAGCACTGGAGATACACCAGCAAACAAAAACACATGGATCCATTCCTTCATAGAATTTACATACTTGTGGGAGATACAGGTGATAAAAGAAAATTACCTAAAATATATACTACACAATATAACTGACAAAATATAAATATATGTAAGATAGAAATACGTATATAGTGCCAAGCATACTATAAAAAAGTGACAGAAAGGACTAGAGGTATTAGGTGCACAGGAAGAGAAGAGACAGTTTAGATGTTTGACAGGCTGGCTGGTCAGATCCTACGGGGTAGGTCTCAATGAGGTATTTGAGTTGAAACCTGAAAATTGAACCATGTGGCTATCAGGAGTAGATAATTCTAGGTGGCAAGAATATCACGTGCAAAGGTCCAGAGGCAGGAACTTAACTTGGTCTATTGAGGACAATATAAGCTGATCATAGTTATCAAATTTGCAGATGCCATCTGCTAAGGTCAAACCACTGTGAAAAGGCCTTTCCCCCCCCCCATGATCCTGAGCCCTGAGGGCACCAGGGAAACCCATGGAGCTGAAGTATTGACGGAAGGCCAACACAAGGAAAGATGTGCTCCTGAAGTGGGAAAACTGGCTGAATGTCATCAAACGAACCAGATGGTGGGTTGGGTGCAGTGTGTCTCTCCTGCCTGTTTGAGTTCTCTCAAGTCAAGAGCTGAGTCTCTAGGCCAGTGAGAAAAAGTGAAGGAAAAGAAATAACTCTGTGGAATGTGGCAAATGAAACCAAACTATATTGATCTCCAGCTTTTAAAGGTCTCCTCTTAGAAATCCAACAAGTTAAAAAAAATTGTTCTTTAGAAGAAAACTAAAATGACCTAATAGAATAATGAACCTTCAAGAGAGGTGGGAGCAAACTTAGAAATGGCTTAATCGAACTTCTTTCTTTCATGAAAGAGAAAAAGAGACCTCACTAAGGAAATTGATTTTGAGAGGTTAAATGACATGTCCAGCATGATAAAGTCAGTTGGGAGCAAAAGCAGGTTGTTTGGCTGCCTTTTCAAGGCTGTTTCTTCAACAATTTAAGTGATGTTTCTCCCTTTTAAGTGTGATTATCTTTGAGATTCTTTTCTGGAAGGAACTGGTGCTTTAAAGCAACATAATTGGCTATAGGCAATGTAATAGAGTAGACAGCCTTCTGACCCAGCCCCAGGTTTAAGTTTTGGTTCCAAAGGAATGACCTTGTTAACTAGGTGGCTGGGATGTTATCACTTTCCTCCTGGATTTGTTGAGAAGATTATATGTGAAGTGCTTGGCACACATTAGGAATTCCTGAACTATAAGGACAAGAGCCTTGAAAGTAACTTATCTATGGAGGAATATCAAATCTTATCTGATAGCCTCTAAATCTAAACATTCCTCACCCCAGTTGGCAGAAGTACATTATTATCCACAATGCCTGCCAAAGGGTCTTGTTCACTTGACCTCAGACTACATGGGAGAAGAGAGCACCCTGGCCTTGGAAGAGCGTCAGGAGGCTTCCCAGGAGGCAGGCAAGCAGTGTTTGGAAAAATCCATATAAGTCAAACTTTCAGGAGAGTCCATACCCATCTCATTCCCACCCTATTAGATGGAGGGCAAGACTGGGTCTCAGGGTAGATAGACCCAGGGAAGCTCCACAAACACCACCGTGTTTCCAAGACAACAGCGTGTGAAATGATGGTGAAGGCTACAGTCACCAGACTGGTGAAGCACGGGTTTGAACACAGGAACCTATTACAGACTTACGAGCTGTGAGCTCTTTCCATCTAAGTGAAGGGCAAACACTATTACATGTTGGGGACAACGGTGTGTGAAATGATAGTCCTTGTAAAAACAGCTGGATTGGGGAAGCAAATGCTTTAAGGTAAAAAGCTTATTATGGACTTACGAGCTGTTAGCTGTGTTTCCTTCAGGCAAGGGTTCTGGGGATGTTGGGAGTTCGGTCTTGCTCCTGACTTTGGAGACCCTAACACACTTGCACAGGAGGCAGTGAGGGGTGTGGGTGGCTGCTGCCCAGGAGCTGAGCTCTGCTTACTTTGCAGCCATCCCCACAGGGCTCTGCTCTGTGAACAACTGCTCCAGAGAGGCTCCTTGAAGTAGTTTTGTCCTCTCTGTGCATAGGCAAAAGTGCCTGCAATTTCAACATACAATCCCTCTCGAGGTATCCTGCCCTTTACAAGATAAATATACCCCCAGGGTGCTTTCCACACAATGGGAATTAACTGACCAAAGTATGTTTTCCCACACTCATGGACAAGGTCATAGCCGGGAACCTGCTTTACAGACCTTCAAAATTGAAATATGGATGAACAGGGGGAAAAATTGAGAGAGCACGAGCCCTGGAAAGAGATTGTTTTTCTAAAACAAAATCTTCCCTTTCATTTGGAAGTTGTTGTATTTAAGGTTCCTTTTCATTTCAAAGATAATTAAAATTGAAAATGACATAGTTTCTAAAGTTTTTTTCTAGAAAAGAACACATACAAGTCCTGGGAAAATGGATTTTATTAGATCAAAACTCATGTTCTTCTCTTTAAACAGCCTTGTACAAAGACTGCTTGTAGAGTACAGAAGAAACATCAAAGCTGTGCCTCACTGTGCTTCCAACTCCTTTTTGCACCATCAGAAGCTGAGGGTGTCCCGTTTTCCTGACTTGGAAGAGCAGGATCCAAACAAGAAGTCAGATGTGCTCACTTTACTATTCTATCCCAGGCTCACAAAAAGAAATCTGAATTGTGATCAAATCTGACTCTATCACTATAGCTGAACATTATCACAAGACACTAAGAGATGGAAGGAGATGAATTTTCTCCAAATGATTCATGTGAATCCTTGAGATTAACAGTTGGAATTACATGGCTTACTGTCACAAACCAGTAAGTCTACTGAGGCTTCCATGGTGTCTTCCAGACGATGGAAAGATACAGCTAATTATAAGACATGATCTCTGCCCCTATGGAGTTAACAATTTCCTTTAATAAATACAAATTAGGAATTTTAATTAACTAAAAGAAAGTATAGCTAAATACTAAATTTATGAATTAACGTGACTTACTGAAGTCATTCCCCAGCTGTCAGTGGAAGCTGGGGAGATGAGGAAAGAAAACAGAGAAAGTCCTTGTGGACCCAGGGGCTTGAGAAGGGAGACTTTCAAGTTCAGGTGGGACTTAGAAATACAAAGAGGAGAGTACAAGACATTCCTCAGTCCAAATGAACATGACAGCCCTCAAGTTTAAGTCTATTGATGTGCAAGAGTGACAGGCCCTCTGAGCACAGGAACACCATATGACGTGATGTGAATGACTTGGAGGAGTAATACGACTTACCTTTATCCAACTGGAATGATGGAGAGTGAACAGACAGAAGGTACAAATAGTTTCTTAGGTTCTTTTGAGGGGCCAAGCAGGTTACGCCTGAGAACTTAAGGAGTGGTGGCAACTGCTGGAAACTGTGGGCCTAGCCTAAAGGCAGTCAAATAATAAAAGCATTTGACAGGCAACATAAGAGCGGGCTCATGGCTAAAATGCACCAACATTCATAATTCCTCTGAGCTGTGTTTTGCCTCAACCTAGAACTTTTACACACTCAGTATTAACAGTGGCATTTTCCTGAGGTCTGAACTTGGGACTCCCAATGACCCCCTAGTTACTTCCCCAGGTATCCCTTCTACACCCACCCCCCCACTTCAATAACTTATGCTAATGCTGAACTAGAACATTTTGTTCCCTGAAATGACCCTGAACTTTTTATATCTCCTCCTTTTACTCTCTTCCCTGCCCTCTGTCTCAGCTATTCTTCTCGTCAAAGTCCTCCGCATTCTTGAAGGCTGTGTTGGTTGTGCCTCAGTCCTCAGTGGTAAAAACCCAATGCAAATGAGCTTTACTAAAACACAGAAATTGCTTAGCTCAGCCTTAGAAATCTAGGTGTTTCCTTAGCTCTCTGCACTGGAACGACTCTGCTCTTTATCTCTCCAGTCTCTTGGTGCTCCGTGTTTTTTCCCTTTTCTCCCCTCTGTGGATTAGCATCATTCCGTCTTTTTGTGGCCTTACTTCTTTGTGTTTGGGGGGGAGGTGGTGATGCAGGAGGGAAGTCAAGGGGAAGGTAGAAAGCAAAGCAGACCCAGAAGTACATCATCCTAGCTTAGTGACCCTGGAGGGAGGAACACTCTTACTTCCAGCATCTATGAATAAAGAGTGTCAGAAATCACCCTGATTGGCCTGATTCGCTCCTTTGCTGTGGCACAGGATCCTATCATAGCCAGAGGTACCCCACGGAGTAGGAAGACACCTTTCCACAGAGAAAGGGAAGGGAATCTAGGCAAAGGCGTAAAGGGATTCTGAGCAGCCATAACCAATGGCAACTACCCGCAGCCACACCAGCCCTGTTCTAGGGCCTAACTTCAGGAAGCAGGATGATCTTAGCAGGCAGAGCACAGAATTTATGAGACAGCCTGAGTGCAAATTCTCGTGCTAATACTTCCTGCTGCATAAACTTGAGCGAATGAACCACCAGAAACCTCTGTTTACTTGCTAAGTGGCAGTGACATGCGCTTCCTCTCCCCCTGTGCTAAATGCATCGTGAAAGTTAAACAAAACGGTACATGCGGTGTGCCCAGCTCAGTTCTTGGAATATAGGAAATGCCCGATTTACAGCCATTGCTATGAGGGGGTTGATGCCTACGGTCATTATTACTATCTTCCCTATTAATGCTACTCTTCTACCCACTTCCCCTTGGTCCGCCCATTTCTTTCGCCCTGAGCCAAAAAAGACTGTTCTCTTTTCCCTTCATCTGTGGACAAATTTTAGCATTTCTAATGCCCTTTTATTATAGCTATTGTTCACACATGTGACAAGGACAAAAGACTTGGAGGTACTGAGTACTTGTGAAGGTTCTCAGAGTTTTTACTTTCCCTCTTCCTGCTGAATAGAATTTCTAAATGTCCACTCCCTTGCCTCCACCCGCCATTCTCTTTGAGTAGCCTGGTTCCTTGATATTTGCATGTGTTTGTGTTTATTCATTTTTTTATTCAAGTATGGTTGACATACAGTGTTAGTTGCAGGCAGACAATTCTACACATTACCCAGTGTTCACCATGGCATGGGAAATTTTGATTTCCTTTATCTATCTCACCCATCTCCCTCCACAATCCCTCTGGTAGCCATCTGTCTGTTCTCTGTATTTGAGCGGGGTTTTTTTTGTCTCTTTTTTTCTGTTTATTTATTTTGCTTCTTAAATTGAGAATCAGAAGATAGGGGTGGTGGGGGGAGAGGGAGGGAATAAGAGGAGGAGAGAAGAGGGTCAGGTAGCCTGAATTTGGAAAAGGTGTGACTAGGGGCATATTAGGAAGGGAAAAGTTCCTTCGTGGCTACTCATATGGAGAAACAGGAAGAGATGAAAGAGGATGAAATGGAGATGAAATGGAAAGTTCTAGTCAGATTTTTTCCAAGATTTACAGACTATATGCATTGAATACATTTATAATCAAATTTATATCTACCTACCTAGATATATACTCCCCAAAGTATTAACCACCAAAGGTGTAAATTTTTTGCTGTTGCAGAGTTTGTGGATTGATTACAAGCATGTTACAAGCATGGGTTCATAGAACAAATGGGGAAAAGCCTGGGTGGACAGTTTTAAAAATCACATCTTTTAATGATATTATTTGTGTTTATTAAATTATCCATTAAAGTCCATGTCCAGGAACAAAGCAAATAATTAGTAATAATGACCCTTTATCACCGTCTTCCTTGAAGCTAACATCCTAATGCAAGGCATGGTCTATCCAAGGATTGGGCAGTAAAGCTGTGGTTATCTAATCAGACAAAGGGCTTTGCTGCCTCCATTCACATAGCATCTGCAATGCAGTGTTTCTGCCTGAGCACCTGTAGAACGTGGGCTAGAATCAGAGGGGGGACAGCCTCCTTTGTGGCTTTGATGCGGCTGTAGTTGATGAAAAAACCCACTGTGAGAGGCAGCTGGTGAGCTGCAAAGCCTCATGGGCAGTTGGGTAGCAGCCCTCACTAGTGCTATCATGTGCGAAACAAACATGTGATGCTTGGGGCCAGTGAATAGATGCGCAGAAGTCTTTCCTCTGAGTTCGGGGCCTGCCTTAGTCCCACAGTTCCAAAACTGGGATGATAATGGGAGTAAGGACAGAACTCATACAGAACTTCTCATTAATTTTGGTAAATGAGGTTTCCAAGTTGGATTTGGCTACAATCTATCAGAAGGGAAATCTCTCACCCTCTCACTACCAACATTCCCAACGCATTCTCTCTCTAACCGTATTGTCTACCACCCCCCATCCCGATGGATTTACCACTCATGCTCCTACTTAAAGCAGCCCCTCTGTTTGTGTAGGAGACACTCTAGTGGCCCCTCTCCTCCAATTAAGGACAATGCTCCAGCCATGCTCTTTCCTGTACCATTAATACCCAATCCCAATCATTCCTTCAGCAGGGCGACTTGCTGTAGTAAGTCATCTTAAACACATGCCCTCTTGATTCTAGATCCTCTTCCAAAGGTGCATGGTCTCGCCACTTCCTTTATGGTGAAACTGCAAAATGGTTACATATACTGCAGTCCCCGTTTTGTCACCTCTCCCGCTCCGCCATTCTTTCCTCAGCCCACTCCAGTCAGGCTTGTCTGTGCACCGAAGTCACTAGCAGTGGCTGCACTGCCAAATTCAGATACCATTCTCCAGCCCTCACTCGCCTCAGCCTCTCACTAGCATGTGATATTGATACACTATTCACTTTCTTCTTGAAGGGTTTTGTTGCCTTGGCTGCTGGGCTACACTCCCATTCTGTTTTCTTCTGACACAAAAAGAAGCCTGCTCTTCCTCATTCACCTCTTCCGGGCTCTCCTTTTCTTCCCATTTCTACATGTAGGAATACCCCAGAGGTTAGTTCTTGTCTCAATACACAATTATTTCCTTGACAATCTCATTAAGCCCCATGGCTTTTAATACTATTTCTATGCTAATCTAGCCCATATTTAATCTCTAGGCTCCACTTTCCCCTGAACTCCACAATCCTATTCAATTCCTACTCAGCATCTTTACTAACCTACTAGTAAGTACTTCAAAATGAATATATCCTATATTTAACTCCTTATTCCCAAGCCCACTCCAAATATGCTAATACCTATGCTAATCTGTTTCATTAAATGGTTACACATTTACTAGTTGTTCAGCTAAAAAACCTAGGAGCTGTCATTGTTTCCCTCTTGTTCTCACAGTTTATATCAAGCTTATTAACAAACCCAATTGGGTCTACCCCAGGGAGTACCATTTGCCACCATCTCACCACCAGCTTAATCCAAACTGTCACCATCTCTCTTGTACTGTACTTTTTATTAGTATATCTCATTCTTAATGCTGCCACATATTCTCCATGTAACATACAGAATAACAATTTTAAGATTGTATATAAGATCACAACCCTGTTCAACTCAAAATTCCCCAATGGTTCCATAATATGTAGAATAAAGCCAAAGTAACTGACAAGGTACATAACCGCAGACCCTGTGTGACCTGGCATGTTCTTGCTCTCTTTATCCCTCTCTCTTACATGCTCATGTACACATAACCCATCCACATGCTTCATTTCCTTCTATTCTTCCCTGATCTCTGTTTTTTGAACACATCTGCCATGCTCCTACTGCAAGACCTTTGTGCTTGTTGTGTCCTCAGCCTGGAACATTCTTTCCCCACACATGCCCATGATGCCACTCACTCACTCCAATCCCTGACTACCCAATCATAACTTCTTCTAGAGATCTTATTCCTAACTAATTAAGAGATTGTAATTATTTATGTATTACATATTGATTACATCATCATTTATGCTTAGAGTTGTTTGTGTATTTGACTAATGTTTATCTCCTCCACAAGATTATACAATTTATAAAACAGGGATTCTGCCTGTTTTGATTGCTATTTTATCTGAATCACCTGAAAGAATGTGATAAAGAATCAGGGTTAAATATTTTTGCTGAACGTATAAATGCCAAATTTCAATCAACCCAGTAGATTTCAGTAACTTGTACTGAACCAAAGTGGTGAGGTAGCACTAAACAATTATAGCAACGGCACTTACAACGGTTTCCTTAAGATTAATCTGTGGTTATTTCAAAGAGGTTTATTGAGCAAGAAAATGCTAAGAGAAAACCAAACTGCATTTACAATTCTTTTGTGCAAAAAAATATGATCTATTACACAACAAATGGTTTTAAAAATTACATTGTTTTCAGCAGCCTCAAGGGTCTTGTACTTTCTAATCCCTTAGCTAGGAACATTATTTTCCCCAAATATTTTCATGGTATCACATGCTCATTTGATATAAAGATCTCCGCCTCTGAAAAAAATAGTATTGATATTATTCGACTGAGAAAAAGTTATTTACATGTATTCCTACAACAAAACCAACTAACAGGAGAAAGTATTAGCTATACATGTAACTGATAGATTACTGTATAGAACACATAACCAATTTTCCTAAATCAATAAAAATGATAAGCAAAACAATAGAAACATAAGAGTATGAAAATAGAAATTTCATAGAAAAAGAAGTACAAGTGGCATACCAGTATAAAAAATATCAACTTCAGAAAAAAAAAAATCAACTTCAGGGGTATTTGGGTGGCTCAATCAGTTGAGCATCTGCCTTTGGCTCAAGTCATGATCCCAGGATCTTGGGATTGAGTGCCACATGGGGCTGCCTGTTCAAAGCCTCCTTCTCCCTCTCCCTCTGTTGCTGTTTTTTTTTTTTCTCTCTCTCTCTCAAATATTTTAAATATTCACTTTCATAAGTTACTGGTAGAGGGAAATTCAAACCACAGTGAGATTCCATTTTGTACAAAGAGATTGGGAAAAACATGGGAATTTAATAGCATTAAATATTATTGAGGGTGTGGAGCAACGAAAACCATGAAAATGATGGTAGTGCTTTGGGAACGTTTCAGTATTACCTATTAAAATGAAATCTCTGCACATTTTACTTCCCAGCATGTTCACTACTACATATGTAAGGTAGAAAAACTCTTCCCGTTATGTATAAGAAGTTATATGGGAGAATGTTACTACAGCTGACCTTGAAGATATAACACACACATACAATCCCCAAATTGAAAGCAGTCCAAATGTTGTGTAACAATGGAATAAATAAGTTGCTTTATATGCATATTGTGGAATATTACTGAGTAAAGAATATGAATACACCAGCTACACAACTCAGTGTGGATACATACCAGAAACACATTGTTGACTCAAGAAGTAAAACATATCATACTTGTATCCTATGATTCCATTTTTCAACATTCAAAACAAAACAAAAATGATTACATATATATGCAGAAATGGTAAAAACTATAAAGAAAGAGAATGGTAACTATAAATTCAGGATAGTGATTATCTCTTGGGTATCAGGGAGGGGAAATATGATTGGGAGGCATTTGATATAATCATGAATTATGTCCTGGATGGTGGGTACAAGGATGTTTGTGTGGTTCTGTTCTTTAAATTGTAGTTACATATAGTCATGTAGTCATATTTCTTAGAAAAAAAAAGATAGTACCATGCCAGAACTTAAGTGGTGAAAATACCAATGGAGCAAAGTCAGAAGAACTGATGTATAAGTGCTCCCTCTCCCATTCCATGGTAGGGTAACCTTCCCTTCTCTGAGCCTCAGTCTTCCCATCTATAAAATAAGGAGGCTAGGTAAGATGAAGGCTAAAGTTTTATACTATTACTAACATTCTTCAGTTCTCCAACTCTCTGAGGGCCAGGCATTTGAACAATCTGATTTCATGAGTAGAAGCCCAAGTTTTACCAAGTGTCTGGAAATAGGATATCAGTCAGAATACTAAAAACTTGGCAGACTTTGGATAATTATGTTGAAATGCAATTAGCATGGGTGATGTCTAACAAAAGACAACACTTTAAATAACTTTCAGGGAAAAATAGTGTCCTGGATTTATTACCCTCCATTCTTTTTCTCTGCCTTTTGCCTCCCATGCCCTGAGAAAAGGAAATAAGAGTATGTATTTGGGATAGTTGTGTGTTAGTTGTGATTTTAATAAATGGTCTAATGATTATAAAGATTTTAGAAATATATAGTTTATTTTTAAGATTTTATTTATTTATTTTAGAGAGAGATATATAGGGATTGAACGAGCAGTGGGGAGAGGAAGAGAATCTTAAGCAGACTAGATCTGCACTGAGCACAGAGCCTGATGTGGGGCTCACGTCATGACCCTGAGATTATGACCTGACCAGAAATCAAGAGTCAGACACTTAACCAACTGAACCACCCAGGCACCCCTGGAAATATATGGTTTCTCCTTCCAAACAGTTACTGATTTAAAGGAATATCAAGGAGGGATCATCAAAGAGAGAGTGAAAGTTAAATACAGAACAGGCCTAGGAACCTCATCTATAAGGTAACCTCTGTGCTTAAACACCAATAACAACAAAATTTGAATGCATTAAACAATTAAGGAATAGTATAGAATTCTATAATTAGAATTTGAGAGTTTCTTCCAAATCATGGTCATGGAATACCCACCTTAAACTGTATTCAAATGAATAGGTTTTAGGGTGATGAGGTTGAAAGTTTTAAAAAGAAGGAGATATAATTATTATTATTATCCAAATAATCTCTATACTTTAGGGATCCTTCAGTATTTTATTCAGTAAAAAGTAAAAGCTTTGGAAAAAAACTGAGGCATTATATATATATATATGTATTTATTTACAGCCTGTCTTGTTCCAGAGAAAATTTAAGGGCCATATATATTCTTACTGTATCTGTATTTTGTATTATATTTTTATCCTTCTGAAAACTACAGCTTAAAAAAATTATCTGGAGTATGAGAACGATGGAGGTTCTATACACTCTGCTTATCTCTTCCTCCTCCAAGAACTAACCACTGATAATCCTCACTAATTATGGTACTCTAAACTGTATTTTTAAATTTCATGCAGTCTAACTTCTGAATATAATATACAAACAGAAATATGTAGATAAACATATGAGTTGTGTATGCATTTAAACAAAATCATGTTATTGATACTGATCTGAAACTTGCATTTTTCATTTCACAGTAGGATAACTATTAAGCCATTCCATATATGTGTTACAATATATATCTCATGTTCTTAAGGTACTGTAGGTCAAGAATCACCTCTTACTGCACAATTGGAATTTTTTAAAAATTTGTTATTCAAGTAGTTCTGCACTGAAAAACAATTTTGCTGTTACAGAATGCACTTCTGCAAATGTAGTTGCTGAGTTAAAGGGTAAATGCATTTTTAAAAAATTTTACAGCTCCATGAAATGTATTTCCTATGCTCTTTCTACCACCATGTGTTACCAATTTGATAATTTCTGCCAATTTGATCAATGAAAATTCTATCTCAACTTTTAACTTATGTAACTACGAATGAAAGTAAGTATGTTTTTAAGTACTTGTGGTCCAATTGTATGTATTCTCCTATAAGCAGCTGATTAATTTTCTTCTTTTTTTTTTTAACTGGTTGTACCTTATTTACAGGACTTCTATATATAAAGTTATTAATCTTTCCTGTATTACAAAATCATAAACATTCTCTCCCAGTATGATATTTATATTTTCACTCATTTATGCAGATTTTTCCCATAATCCATTTCTTTTTTTTTAGAATGTTATTTATTTATTTGACAGAGAGAGATCATAGTAGACAGAGAGGCAGGCAGAGAGAGAGGGAAGCAGGCTCCTTGCTGAGCAGAGAGCCCAATGCGGGACTCGATCCCAGGACCCTGAGATCATGACCTGAGCCAAGGCAGCGGCTTAACCCACTGAGCCACCCAGGCGCCCCTCCCATAATCCATTTCTAATCAAACCTGTCACTTACTTAAACAATCCTGGCTTTCCTGTTTTTCTTAGGAAGGCCTCCCCATGGTGAAGTTGCAAATCTACTACTGTACATTTTCTTCTAATGCTTAAAAAGTTTAACTGTTTAAATTGAGATACTTTGTTCTTCTGGAGTTTGTTTTATATATGGGTAAGACAGGAACATAATTTTATAATATTCCAATTTTAGCCAAACATCCTAAACCTATGTACGGAATAATCTATCATCCTACCGACTCTGGATTGGAATGATAATTTCAATGTGATAGGCAGCTTCTAAAATGTTTCCCCAGGATCCCTACCTCCTAATATGCTTGTTTTGTGTAATCCCTTCCCCTTGAATGTGAGGCAGACCTTGTGATCTGCATGGAATAAATAAAAAATGGGAAAAGTGATGGGGCCTCACTTCTGAGATGAGGTTCAAAAGACTATGACTTTTGTTTTATAAGCACTGTCTTTTGGTAGCCCTCTTTCTGCTTATACATTCTCATAAGGTGGCTGTCTTATAAGAAACCTGTGTGGTAGGTAACTAAGGGCAGCTTCTGGCCAACAGCCGGTAAGGAAGTGAGGCCCTCAATCTGAGTCTGGAAGGAATCAAATCCTGCCAACAGCCAGTGGAGTGAACTCAGAAGTGAATCACATAGGATTCACTATGTGGCCCACATAAGGCCACTTATGTGGGCCTATCTCAAGGCCCACATAAATCCCCATAGGATTCACTATGTGGCCCACATAAGGCCACTTATGTGGGCCTATCTCAAGGCCCACATAAACCTTGAGATAAGACCAGTGCCTTTTGAGTGACTATGAGAAAGAAGACCCAGCTAACTTGCACCCAACTGCTGAACCACAGAAATTATTAGGTGATAAATGTTAATGTTTTAAGTCACTAAGGTTTCAAGGAATTTGTTACACAGAGATATATCAGCAATCCCTTTATCAATTGCTACTTGGTGTTTTTAGAGGATTCTTAATCTTTTAAACCTAATTTTATTGTGCCAGGTATCACTTCTGGCAGTCTGATGAAGTCTACAGAAGCCTCCTCATTATAATCTTTTTAAATGAATAAAATGAAATACATAGCACTATAAAGGAAACAAATTACATATACCGAAATCTACATTAAAAACGGCACCTAGTCCCTTCAACCATGTTTTAATTACTGTGCTAGGTTCACACTGTTTTGATTATATTAGATACATGTTAACTTTAAGCAACATGTATGCAAGTTCCTATTAACTACAGTGTTTAATTTCCTAGGCAATCATCACTAGTTTATTCTTTAATATAATGCCTCAAATCTTTTATTTATTTTTCCCCCAATTGATTGTGATTCTTCTTTTAAAAAAATTTTAATTATTTGAAAGAAAGACAGACAAAGACTCGAGCAGTGGGAGGGGCAGAGGGAGAAGCATTCCCTGCTAACAGGAAACCTGATGCAGGGGTAAGCCGAAGGCAGATGCTTAATCAACAGAGCCACCCAGGTGTCCCCTGATTGTGATTCTTATTTAAAATATAGGAAAAATATACATAGAAGCATTGACATTTTTGTGATATTAGCTCTTCTGTTCACTCAGAACTTGTTTTCTTAACACCTTTTTTACTTTCTACATCTTCTCTGAGTACCAGTAGTAATATTTGTAATAGTATTATCAATTAAATGTCACTTATTTGAGACTTACTATGTGCCATACCATGTGCTAAGTGCTTTACAAAATTTAGCCAAATACTTGCAATGCTGTAAGATAGGGGAATTGCCCATTTCTAGACAAATAACTGAAGTTCAAAGATGCTAAGTAAGTTAGCTAGTAGCTAACAGGTATATCTGCCTGGAAATCACAGCAGGACTGAATATTTCACTTAGTCTTTTAGGTACTGCCACTTAAAAACCACAGTTAATCCATAACACCAGTGATTCTACATTGAATTAATTTCTTCCAAGAGCATTTATTAAGTACCTACTATATAGACACACCATTCTAGGTGTTCCATTGGTACCAAGGAATTTGTTACCAAGTAATTATGAGACTCTCTTTTAGCTTTGAAAACTAAAGTGTGAGCTAGAAATATAAAGCCAAATACAGGGCCCAGGGGGAGGGAGGTACCTATAGATTAATTAAAGATAATTAATGTACTATTCCCCTATCAAAGAAAAATTAATCTATAGCTAATTTAAAACATTTGCTATTTTAAGCATTTGAATAAATTAAATATTTTTTTTGTCAGATAAAGCTGGGGGTCACACTGGATATTTACTTTACAATCAAAAGCCATTGATTGTTTTTCATTAAAACTTTCCTACAGATTTAAATTTCTTTGATTATAAGATGACACCTCCCAAAGTCTGTGAAGATAACAACGTAAAAGATGTGGTAGCTGAGGAACTCCAACAGTGGACTGGGGACAGAATTCTGACTTGACTGCCAGCCCTGCCAACCAAAAGAAGCAGCACAAAGAAAGACCTATGTAGTTCAGGCCCACTGGAGCCCCAAAAGACAGACTAGGGCCAAACATCTGGTCTGGCTTCAGGCTCTGCCCACAAATGACAGCCTCTCATGGAACAATGGAGGGAGAGTGCCCTGCAGTTCAGTGTGACCACAGTTCTAGCAAATGGGCTGAGGGCAGATATCTGGTCTGTCCCAACTATGAGCCCAAGGAAGCTTCAGACTAGCTCCCTAAGAGCACAGAGACCAAACTCTGCATTAAAAACGAGGACCACTGCAGCTAACTGGACTGAAGGCAAATATGGTTTAGCCACAATAGTGGAGTGCATGAAACACACATAGGAGACACCCCTGCAGTGCCAGGTTCTAGTAAATGAAGAACATTGCTCTACAGGGGCCCATAGGACTTCTTCTTCATAAGGCCACTACTTTCAAGAACAGGATATGTAGCTGACTTTCTTAATACACAGAAACAAAGACAGTGAGTTAGACAAATGAGAAGATAGAGGAATGTGTCCTAAATGAATGAACAGGACAAAAATCACAGCAAAAGAGCTAAATGAAATAAATATAAGCAAAATGCTTAATAGAGAAATCAAAGTAATAGTCATAAAGATATTTAATGGACTTGAGAAAAGAGTGGAGGATCTCAGTGAGACCTTCAACAACAGAAAATATTAAAAAGAATCAATGAGAGATGAAGAACTCAATAATTGAAAAAATACCAAAGAGGGAACAAAAAGCAGACTAGAGGAAGCAGAATAATGGATCAGCAGTTGGAAGATGGAGTCATGGAAACCAACCAATGGAACAGAAAAAAAAATAACAGGTTAAGAAAACTCAGCAACATCATCATCAAACATACAATAACATCAATATGATAGAAGTCCTATGAGAAGAGAGACAAAAGGAAGCAGATAATTTAACTGAAGAAATAATAGCTAAAAACATCTTTACTCAGGGGAAGAAAAAAAGATATCCAGTTCCAGGATACACAGATAGCCCCAACAAAATCAATCCAAGGAGGTCCACACCAAGACAGATAATAATTAAAATGGCTCAAAGTAGTGACAAAGACAGAATTCTAAAAGCAACAGGAGAAAAGAAAATAGTTACATATGAGAGAAATCCCAAAAGATTATCAGTTGATTTTTCAGCAGAAACTATGCAGGCCAGAAGTGAGTAGTATGTTGTATTCAAAATGCTGTAAGAAAAAAACTTTCAACCAAGAACACTCTATCCAGCAAAGCTATCATTCAGAATAGAGGGAGAGATAAAGAGTTTGGAGGCAAACAAAAGTTAAAGAAATTCAACACCATTTGATCAATCTTACAAGAAACACTAAAGGGAATTCATTGAATGGAAAGAAATGGCTATACTCAGGAGTAAGAAAATTCAGAAAGGAAAAAATTTTGAAGGTACAAATATAATAAAAATAGATTAAAAACTTATAAGACCAGTAGAGATGTTAAAGCACAAAACCTATAAAACCAATTATATCTATAAAAATCAGTCAAGAAACTCACAAAAGGATATAAAGTATGACATCATACACATAAAACACAGAGGGGTAAGTAAAAGTATACTGCTTTTAGAATGGGTTCGAACTTAAGTGACCATCATCCTAATATAGACTGCTATATGCATAGGATGTTATATATAAACTAATGGTAAGGATAAATTAAAAAACCTGTAAGAGATGTACAAAAAAATAATGATAAAGGAAACCAAGTATTTCACTAAGGAAAGCCATCAAACCACAAGAGAAGAGAGCAAGAGAAGAAAGGAATAGACAAGAATCACAAAACAGCTGTAAAACAAGTAACTAAAACTATTATAAAAAATTACTTTGAGGGGCACCTGGGTGACTCAGTGGGTTAAAGCCCCTGCCCTTGGCTCAGGTCATGATCCCAGGGTCCTGGGATTGAGCCCTGCATCGGGCTCTCTGCTCAGCAGGGAGCCTGCTTCCTCCTCTTTCTCTGCCTGCCTCTCTGCCTACTTGTGATCTTTGTATGTCAAATAAATAAATAAAATCTTAAAAAAATTACTTTTAATGTAAATGAATTGAATTCTCCAATCAAAAGATGTAGGATGATTTAATGGATAAAAGAGCAAGACCCATCTATATGCTGTCTACAAGAAATTTTTTCAGGCCTAAAGACACATTTATATTGAAAGTGAAGGAATAGAAAAACATTTGTAAATTTGTAAGCAAAAAGAAAGCATGGTAAGAATACTTATATTGGACAAAATAGACTTTGAAATAAGACTATAACAAGAAACAGTGAAGGATGCTATCTAATCATAAAGGGGATAATCCAAGGAGATATAACTATTATAAATATTTATGCACCCAACATGAGAGCATCCAAATACATAAAGCAACTATTAACAGACATGAAGGAAGAAATCAATAGTGATACAATAATAGTAGGAGATTTTAACATCCCATTTACATCAATATATGGATCAACCATACAGAAACCCAACAAGGAATCAGCGACTTTGAATGACACATTGGACCAAATAGACCTAACAGATATATTTAAAACATATCACTCCAAAATAGAATACACACTCTTTTCAAGTGCACATGGAACATTCTCCAGAATACATCATGTTAGGCCACAAAACAGTCTCAACAAACTCAACAAGTTTGCAATTATATTATACATCTTTTCTGACTATAGTGTTATGAAACTAGAACTCAATCACAAGAAATTATCTACAAAAACCACAAATACATGGAGGTTAAGTGACAGGCTACTAAATAATGAATGGGTCAATGAAGAAATCAAAGAGGAAATAAAAAATACATGGAGATAACTTAAAATGAAAACACAATGGTCTCAAATCTTTGGAATGTATCAAAAGGTGTTCTATGAAGGAAGAGGACCTATAGGCCTATCTCAAGAAAAAAATCTCAAAAAAAAAAAAAAACAACAACAAAAAAACCAAACCAAACCAGAACAAAAAACAATGAACCCAACCAAAAACCAAACCTAACCTTCCACCTAAAGGAACAAGAAAAACAAAGACAAACAAACAAAAACAAAAAACCAACAAAAGCTGACAGAAGGAAGGAAATAATAAATATGAAAGCATAAATAAATGAAATAGGTACTAAAAAAAAAAAAAACAAATAGAACAGATCAATGAATGAGGAGTGGGTTCTTTGAAAAGATCAACAAAACTGATAAAACTTTAGCCACTCATAGAAAAAGAGAATTGGGGAGGGGATCAAATAAATCAAAAAGGAATAAAAATTGACCTCACAAAAATGCAAAAGTTCTTAAGATAATATTATATGCAAAATGATATACCAACAAGTTGAACAACCTAGAAGAAATTCCAGAAAACATATGGTCTCCCAAAACTGAATCAAGAAGAAAGAGGAAATTTGACTAGACCACTTATCAGTATTCAGTCATCAGTAATAAAAGAAACCCCAACAAATAAAAGTCCAGGACCAGAAGACTTCACAGGTGAATTCTACCAACCCTTACGAAAGAGTAATACCTAAGTGTAATACCTACTCTTCTCAAACTATCCCAAAAACAGAAGAGGACGAAAAGCTTTCAAATTCATTCTGAAGACAGCACTACCTTGATACCAAAATCAGATAAAGACACCACAAAAAAGAGAACTATAGGCCAATATCTGTGATGAGCATAGATGCAAAAATCCTCAACAGAATATTAGCAAACTAAATCCAACAGTACATTAAAAACATAATTCATCACGATTGAATGGGATTCAGTTCCAGGATTCAAGCGTGGTTCACTCTTTGCAAATCAATCAATGTGATACATCACATTAACAAGAGAAAGGACAGAAACTATACAATCATTTCAACAGATGCATACAAAGGAGTTGGCAAAATATAACATCCATTCATTATAGAAACTCTCAACAAGGTAGGTTTAGAGTGAACATACCTCAACAAAATAAATGTCATATAGGAAAAGCCCACAGCTAACATCATACTCAATTCAAAAAACTGAGAGCTTTTCCACAAAGATCGGGAAAAAGACAAGGATGTCCACTCTATTTTTATTCAGTATAATACTGGAAGTCCTAGCCATAGCAGTTAGACAAGAAAAATAAGAATTGTTAAGGAAGAAGTAGAACTTCCACTATTTGTGACATGATACTAAGTATAGAAAGCCCTAAAGACTCCACCAAAAAATTACTAGAACTGATAAAGGAATTTAGAAAAGTCACAGGATATAAAATTAATATACTGAAATCTGTTGCATTTCTAGACACTGATAATAAAGTAGGAGAAAGGGACATTAAGAAAACAATCCCGTTTACTACTGCACCCAAAACAATACAGTATCTGTGAATAAACATAACCAAGTATTCTGAAAACTTTAAAACATTAGTAAAAGAAATTGAAGATGACATAAACAAATGAAAAGACATTCCATGCTCATGGACTGGGAAAAAATATTGTTAATATATCCTTACTATAAAAAGCAATCCACTAATTTAATGCAATCTCTGCTAAAACACCAATAGCATTTTCCACAGAACTAGAGCAAATAATCCTAAAATGTGTATGGAACCACAAACGACCCCCAATAGCCAAAGCAATCTTGAAAAAGAAAAAACTGGAGATATCACCATCCAAGATTTTAAGATATACTGCAAAACTGTCATTATCAAAACAGCAGAATACTGGCACAAAAATAGAAACATACATCAATGGAACAGAAAAGAGAGTTCAGAAATAAACCCACGCTTTATGGTCAATTAATCCACAATAAAGGAAGCAAAGTATGTGAGGGGAAAAAGTTTCTTGAACAAATGGTGTTGGTAAAACTGGACAGCTATGGGCAAAAGAATGAAACTGGACCATTTTCTTATACCATACACAAAAATAAACTCAAAATGGATTAAAGATCTAGATGTGAAACCTGAAACCAAAAAATTCCTAGCAGAAAATATAGGCAGCAATCTCTGTGACATTAGTCATAGAAATGTTTTTCTGGGCATGTCTCCTCTGGCAAAGGAACCAAAAGCAAAATTGAACTATTGGGACTACACCAAAATAAAAAGCTTTTGCACAGCAAAGAAAATCATCAACAAAACAGAAAGACAACCACTGAATGTGAGAAGATACTTGTAAATGACATATCTGATAAGAGGTTAATAACCAAAATATAAAAATAAGTTATACAACTCAACACACACACGCACACATGCATGCAACAAACCCCAAACTAACCCACAAATAATTTAAAAATTGGCAGAGGACATGAATAGACATTTTTCCCAAGAAGACATACAGAGGTCAACAGACACATGAAAAGATGCCAAAGTTCACTAATCATCAGGAGAATGCAAATCAAAACCACAATGAGGTGTCACCTCACACCTGTCAGAATGGGTAAAATACAGAACACATGAAATAATAAGTGGATGGTGAGGACATGGAGAAAAGGAAACCCTAACGCATAGTTGGTGGGAATGAAAGCTGGTATAGCTGGTGTAGCTGCTGTGGAAAACAGTATGGAGGTTCCTGAAAATATTAAAACTAGAAATATGATATGATCCAGTGTTTCCACTATTGGTATTTACTCAAAGAAAACAAACACACTAATTAGAAAACCTATATCCACCCTTATGTTAATTGCAGCATTACTTACAATAGCTAAGATATGGAAGTAACACAAGTATCCATCCATAGATGAATGGATAAAGAAGTGGTATAGATCTACAATGGAATATTATTCAGTCAGAAAAAAAGATTGAAATTTCACCATTTGCAAGGACATGGATGGATCTAAGAGATATGATATTAAGTGAATTAAGTTATTCAATGGAAAACAAATACCATATGATTTCACTCATATGTGGAATTTAAGAAACAAAACAAATGAACAAAGGGGGAAAAAGTTTAGTAAAAAACCAGACTCTTAAATATAAGAGAACAAACTGGTAGTT
>PISX010006737.1:0-67319 GCA_004024625.1 Mellivora capensis | reverse complement strand
TAGTACATTCATACATTAATTTGAAAAGGATTGACTTATTTACAGTATTGTGATTTGAGAGTATATATATATCTCCATTATTCAAGTCTTATTTAATACTCATCAATCAAATTTTATGCTTTTCTTGTACCTTTCTTGTTAAATTTATTTTTAGCTCTTTGAAATTTTGGTCTGTGATGAATGATTTTTTTTTCCCATTTCAAGTTTCTAACTGGTTATGTTAACATAAAGAAAAAATATTGCTTCTTTTGTGGTATTTATCTTGAATCTAGCTGCTTTACTGAATTCTCATATTGGGTTTAATAGGATTGTTTATTTGGGAAGTATGTGATCATATCATCTGTGAATAACAAAAAAAAATTGTCCTTACAAATGATTGTAATATTTAATACATTTTTGTCTTAATGTATTAGTTAGAACTTCTGAAAAGATGAAGAATTGTGATTATAGTGACTATATCATATTCCTGGTTTTAATAGGAATGCTGTCTAGCAAGACATTCACTCTTGGTTTTTATCCAATGTTCTGTCATAGTCAGGGACTTTCTTTCTATTCCTATTTTGCTTTCATTTTTTCCCCTTTTCCATCATTTCCTTTTCAGATAGAAACATCACAGCCACTCCTTTATTTATATTATAAATATCATCTTGAAACTTTCTTATTTTAAGGGCAGCTTTATAACTATGGTTTGAAGAGTCAAGGAATGCCACCTGTAGCAAGTTTAGAACACAGCTAACTTTAATAACTAATAGGGGGCTGTAATCTCAGAGAGCTTTTTAATGTTTTGATTTATGTTTGGCCTGACGTATAATTATCTACTTTATTGATTTTTTAAATTTTTTATTCATTTAAACTAGGTACAGACCTAATATTAAGTACCAATCTACTTCTCATGTGGCACAGATAGCTCCATGACAAGATATACTTATCAAAATAAAGAAAATGGAAAAACAAGTAATATTCAGCAACATTTAAGTAAGGCTTTACAAAGTGCTAAGACTTCTAAGGGAATAGCAAAATGAAAATACAGTTATTACACTGGTCTTCTGATTCATTTTCAAGCATGATTAGTGGTTTTATAAATATGTTTCTCACTTCATCCGTACCAACAAAAGATTTTGAATTAATTCACTATTTCTGACTCCTTCCTTAATGGATTTTTAAAGTCCATGGCAACAAATCAATCCACTGCAGACTCAAAACTGTGAAATATGATATATTCTTTTATATTCAGAAAGGAATGAGAATGCAGTGCTGTAAAAAATACTGCAAAATAGATTGGTACCATTTGCCCTAAATAAGGAAAGTGGCAGGGTCATCTCAAGATATTTTATTTCTAATACCAAAAAAAGTTGTGCTTTTCATCTTTCCTAAACAACCAATGGGCTCTAGAATATTTAAAAGGTTTAAACATAAATACTGTAAAGTTTAGGGGCACCTGGGTGGGTCAGTTGTTAAATGTCTGCCTTTGGCTCAGGTCATGATCCTCAGGGTCCTGGGATTAAGACCCACATCAAGATTCCTGCTTGGCTGGAAGCCTGCTTCCCCCTCTTCCACTCCCCCTGCTTTTGTTCCCTCTCTTGCTGTGTCTCTCTCTGTCAAATAAATAAATGAATAAAATCTTTTAAAAATAAATAAATAAATACTGTAAAGTTTTAACCAAACACGTTTTTCATTAAAATTTCTTTCTCCAGGGACACCTGGGTGGCTCAGTTGGTTAAGCCGCTGCCTTCAGCTCAGGTCATGATCCCAGAGTCCTGGGATCGAGTCCCACATCCGGCTCCTTTCTTGGCAGGAAGCCTGCTTCTCTCACTGCCTCTGCCTGCCTCTCTGCCTGCTTGTGTGTACTCTCTCTCTCTGGCAGATAAATAAAATCTTTAAAAAAAAAATTTCTTTCTCCAGATATTTGAGCCTTTAAAAGGAGCAAGATAAGACTGTATGCACACAGGATGTATACACAGTTCTTAGCTGCAAGGAACCCACACTTACAAAAGAAGGTAACACTGTTACTTGGAAAGACAAAAAAAAAAAGTTTCAAGAACTGTCAATAGGAAAGACATTTCTGAAGACTCACAAGAAAGAAAATTGTAAATATCAAGGGTTGAAAAGTTGTAAGAAAAGACAAATAGATCTATGACACAAAATAGAGAGGCTTAAAATAACTCCAAATATAAATAAAAATATGGAGTATAACAGAAGAGGGAGGTATAGCAAATCAGTGAGGAAAGAAGACTCATTCCATAACTGATACCAGGGAAACTTGTTCTTCAGGTGGGAAATGATAAAATTAGATCCCTACTTCACACCATTTCCAGATGGATTAGAATTAGAATTGCCAAATGCAAATAATTTATAAGACAAAACAAGAAATACATTTTGCATATTAGGCTAGAAAGCATTTTCTTAAATAAAACACAAGTACAAACTCTAAAGGTAAACATCAAGTTTGTCTATGCTAAAATTTGGGCGCCTGGGTGGCTCAGTGATTAAGTGTCTGCCTTTGGTTCAGGTCGTGATCCCAGGGTCCTGGGATTGAGCCCCACATTGGGCTCCTTGTTCAGTGGAGAGCCTGCTTCTCCCTCTCTCTCTGCTGTTCCCCCTGCTTGAGAGTGCTTTCTCTCTCTCTCTCACTCACTGTCTCTGTCAAACAAATAAATAAATCTATAAAAAAACCCTAAATTTTGTATATGAAAAAAAGCTATCATAAAACAAAGTTAAATGACAAGTTACTGACTAGAAAAGTTACTTGTAACACTGCCAAGCAACTAAGGTTTTGTCATCATCATTATAGTAATAATGTTATAAATAAATAGATCATTTAAAACAAAATCAAAATAACAATATGGTAGCAAAGTTATACAATAATATGTTCCAGACACTGTTCAAGGTACCTTACATTAAACTCATTTAATCCTCACAACAAATTTATAGGTCCTATTATTTTTCCCATTTTACAGAGGAGGAAAATGAATCATGGATAGACTGAATGAATCATCCAAAGCCACAAGGCTAGTGAATGGCAGAATTAGGTTACATAAATACTTCCTACAAACTGAAACAACAACAAAAAAAGAGGAATAATGCAATAGGAAAACGCCAAGGCTGTGGACACATAATTCACAAAAGAGGAACTTCAAATACATATCAAGCCTTGCCCAATTTAACTATTAATGAGGGTACAAATTAAAACACTGACACAAATTCACATCCATCATATTGGCAAAATTTTAAAGTCTGGAAAAATCAAGTTTTGGTAAAAATATAACAAATGGGAATTTTTTATATATGGCCGACATTCTGTAGAGTTAAAAATTATAAACTCTCTTTCTCAATATCTATACTTCAAAGATGCTTTCACATGTATAAGCAAAAAAAAAATACTGTACAAAGATATCCATTAAAGCACTGATTGTGGTAATTATAAATGTGAAAAATTAGTTGTATAAGTTTCAAAAAGATATATTCAACATGAAAGAATATTTATCTAAATGATAAAATGTTGCATGTGACTATATTTTTATATCTGTCTATCCACCTAGCTAGCTGCTATCCATGAAAACAAAGTAAAGAATTAAAAAATACATAGGAGGGGCCCCTGGGTGGCTCAGTGGGTTAAAGCCTCTGACTTCGGCTCAGGTCATGATCTTGGTGTCCTGGAATCGAGCCCCGCGTTGGGCTCTCTGCTCAGTGAGGAGCCTGTTTTCCTCCTCTCTCTCTCTGCCTGCGTCTCTGCCTAGTTGTGATCTCTGTCAAATAAATGAATAAAAATCTTTAATAAAAAAATACATAGGAATGATAGACATAAACTTCAAGTTAATTGTTACGTCTAAGCATGGAAAGAGAAGAATGGAAGTGAGGCTTTAAGTTTATTTCCCAAGGAAAAAACATATAGGAATGAAAAGTGGAAATTATTAGTACTTCCTAAATGTGTGTAACAGATGCACAAGGGTTATATTGCTTTTAGTACTGAACTGTATTTTCTGAATATTTTTCAATTAAATTTTTTTTCTAATTAACTATACTCTGCTTTTGCACAGTGAAAGAAACCATCAACAAAATCAAAATTTTGTACTGAATGGGAGAGAGTATTTGCAAATAACATATCCAATTACGGGTTAATATACAAAATATATAAAGAACTTATATAAGCCAACATCAAAATAATAGTAATAATAATAATACAATTAAAAGTGGGCAGAGAACCCTGCCTGCCTCTCTGCCTGCTTGTGATCTCTGTCTGTCAAATAAATAAATAAATAAATAAATCTTAAAAAAAAAAAATGGGAAGAGAACCTCAATAAATATTTTTCCAAAGAAGACCTACAGATGGCCAATAGTCAATGAAAAGATGCTCAATATCACTAATCATCAGGGAAATGCAAATTAAAGTTATAATGAGATATCGCTTAACAACTATCAGAATGGCTAATATGGAAAAGGCAAGAAATATCTAATGTTGGCAAAGATGTGGAGAAAGGGGAAATCTCAGGCAATGCTGGTAGAAATGTAAGTTGGTGTAGCCACTGTGGAAAACAGTAAGAAGGTTCCTCAAAAAATTAAAGATAGAAACACTATACATTCCAGTGATTCCATTACTAAGTATATACCCAAAAAACAAACACACTAATATGAAACATATACACATGCATATGCATAAGGATATATGCAAAAATATTATATAATAGACTATACGAAATATATAAAATGGAACATCAGTCACAAAAAAGAATGAGATCTTACTATTTGTGACAACATGAGTGAACATAGAAAGTATTAGCCTAAGTAAAATAAGCCAGACAAAGACAAATATCACATTTTACTTATACGTGGAATCTAAAACAACAAACTAAACCCACACAAACACATCCTGCTCTGAAACAGAATCATAAATACAGAGAACTGGTGACCGACAGAAGGGAGAAGTTTGGGGGATGGGCAAAATATTGAAGAGAATTAAAAGGTATAAACTTTACTATATGTAGTAACATTATATGATGGCATATGATGACTACTTATTATGGTAAGCAGAGCATTATGAATAGAATTGTCCTATCACTATACTGTACACCTGAAACTAACAGAACACTGTATGCCAATTATACTTCAACTAAAAAAATGAAACTATGAAAACAACAGAAAAAAGATGTTGTGACTTAAGAATGGTGAGGGCAGAAAGGGCCATGAAAGTGAAGTATTCAGTGACTAGTGATTGAAGGAAGAATGTATTGCTCAAAAAGAGTTCTATGGGCAGGAAAAAGGAGGCTAGATAGAGTAACCTTCAAGTGTTTGAGAAAGGTGAAGTCAAACTTTGATCAGTGAGCCCAATTGAGCCAACAGCTGTGCATACTCAGCCAGCACAGAACTCTTCAGAATTTGATTAATTTTATATGTATATAAATACACACACACACACATATATATATATATATTCTATTTCATCATAATCCTCACAATCTCCTTATGTCTTCTACCAGGTCATTTTATTTACCTTGTTTATGAAAACTTCTGAGTATGAAATCCTTGCAAAAGAATGAAATTAGCAGTTAGAATGTTCAATTTTTTAAAATAAACATATAACATATTATTTGTTTCAGGGGGTACAGGTCTGTGAATCATCAGTCTTACACAATTCACAGCACTCACCATAGCACATACCCTCCCCAATGTCCATAACCCAGCCACCCTATCCCTACTCCCCACCCCCCAGCAACCCTGTTTGTTTCTTGAGATTAAGAGTCTTTTATGGTTTGTTTCCCTCCCCAGTCCCATCTTATTTCATTCTTTCCTCCCTTCCCCCCATAACCCCCTATTCTGCTCTCAAATCCCTCATATCAGAGAGATCATATGATAATTGTCTTTCTCTGATTCACTTATTTTGCTTAGCATAAAACCATATATATATATATATATATATATGACTTCTTTATCCATCTTCTTCTTTATCTTCTTTATCCATTTGTCTGTTGATGAACATCTAGGCTCTTTCAATAGTTTGGCTATTGTGCACATTGCTGTATAAACATTGGGGTGCACGTGCCCCTTCGGATCACTACATTTGTATCTTTAGGGTAAATACCCAGTAGTGTGATTGCTGGGTCATAGGGTAGCCCTATTTTCAGGTTTTTGAGGAACCTCTATGCTGTTTTCCAGAATGCTGCACCAGCTTGCATTCCCACCAACAATGTAGGAGGGTTCACCTTTCTCCACATCCTTGCCAGCATCTCTCGTTTCCTGACTTGTTAATTTTAGCCATTCTGACTGGTGAGAGGTGGTATCTCACTGTGGTTTTAATTTTCCTGATGCCGAGTGATATGGAACACTTTTTCATGTGTCTGTTGGCCAGTCTTCTTTGCAGAAATGTCTGTTCATGTCTTCTGGCCATTTCTTTATTAGATTATTTGTCCTTTAGGTGTTGAGTTTGATAAGTTCTTTACAGATTTTGGATACTAGCCCTTTATCTGATATATCATTTGCAAATATCTTCTCCCATTCTGTTGGTTGTCTTTTGGTTTTGTTGACCGTTTCCTCTGCTGTGCAAAACTTTTTATCTTGGTGAAGTCCCAATAGTTCATTTTTGCCCTTGCTTCCCTCGCATTTGCAATGTTTCTAGGGGGAAGTTGCTGCGGCTATGGTTGAAGAGGTTGCTCCCTGTGTTCTCCTCAAGGATTTTGATGGATTCCTGTCTCACAATGAGGTCTTTTATCCATTTGGAGTCTATTTTTGTGTGTGGTGTAAGGAAAGGGTGCAGTTTCATTCTTCTGCATGTGGCTGTCCAATATTCCCAACACCATTTGTTGAAGAGACTGTCTTTTTTCCACTGGGCATTCTTTCCTGCTTTGTCAAAGATTAGTTGACCATAGAGTTGAAAGTTCATTTCTGGGCTCTCTACTCTATTCCACTGAACTGTGTCTGATTTTGTGCCAGTACCATACAGTCTTGATGATCAGAGCTTTGTAATAGAGCTTCAAGTCTGGAATTATGGTGCTGCCAACTTTGGTCTTCTTTTTCAACATTCCTCTGGCTATTTGGGGTCTTTTCTGGTTCCACATAAATTTTAGGATTATTCATTCAATTTCTTTGAGAAAAGTTGATGGTATTTTGATAGGGATTACATTAAATGTATAGATTGCTCTAGGTAGCATAGATGTTTTCACAATATTTTTTCTTCCAATCCATGAGCATGGATCATCTTTCCAGTTCTTTGTGTCTTCCTCAATTTCTTTCATGAATACTTTATAGTTTTCTGAGACAGATTCTTTGCCTCTTTGGTTAGGTTTATTCCTAGGTTTCTTATGGTTTTGAGTGCAATTATAAATGGGATCGACTCCTTAATTTCTCTTTGTTCTATCTTGTTGTTGATATATAGAAATTCAACTGATTTCTGTGCAGTGATTTTATATCCTGACACTTTATTGAATTCCTGTATGAGTTCTAGCAGTTTGGGGTGTGGTTTTTTGGGTTTTCCACATAGAGTATCACATCATCTACAAAGACAGAGTTTGACTTCTTTGCCAATTCGGATGCCTTTTGTTTGTTTTTGTTGTCTGATTGCCAAGGCTAGGACTTCTAGTATTATGCTGAGTAGCAGTGGTGATAGTGGACATCCCTGCCACGTTCCTGACCTGAGGGGGAAAGCTCTCAGTTTTTCCCCATTGAGAATGATATTCTCTGTGGGTTTTTCATAGATGGCTTTGATGATATTGAGGTATGTAGCCTCTATCCCTACACTGTGAAGAGTGTTGATCAAGAAAGGATGCTGTACTAGAATGTTTGATTTGTAACTCAGGAGGATTACCTCTTCATCAAAGAGAGCAGAGAAGGAGAGAAGAAGAGAAGAGACATAAAACATTTAAAAAGAGTAATTAATGCAGGTGAGGTTTTGAATAAGAAAATAAAATATGGGTCCCTTGTGTGGTTCCATTGGTTAAGTGTCCAACTCTTGATTTCAGCTCAGGTTATGATCTCACGGTCATGAGATCAAGCCCCTCATTTGGCTCTGCACTGGATGTGGCATCCACTTAAGATTCTCTCTCTCCCTCTCCCTTTGCCCATCCCCACTCTTAAAACAAAAAAGAAAATAAAATTTTACAAAAAAGCTAGTGAGGATATAAAAGGTGAAAACACCTGGGTACATCTTGAAACACCACACAAATGGGTCTTTGGTGTGGCCATATTGTTAAAAGCATCTTTCCTGAATACTTTATCCCAATCTCTTATTTTCTGCCTCCTGTCATCAAGATTTTTTTTTTCTGCTTGAAGTTTTATCTCATCCCACAAGTGTGATGTTTATTATTACTTCTTTGTCTTCCAGATTTCCTCCTAGGCTATCCTTTGTACTAGCTCCTCTTGGGCTTCTCCAGGTAAACCCTTCCTTAGTCTCATCTGGAAAAGAACCTGGGGTTGGTCCTCTCCTTCATGAAAATGAGTTCTGCTTCTACAATTTTCTTGAGTGTCTAAGAAGCTCTCTTCTCATCAACTCTGGAGAGGTGTCACCAATTTTCTCGTCAAATCCATTTTTTTGTCATCTCCTTCAGAAAGTTTTTAAAAAGAAAACTGTGTTACCATGTTTGGAAGCATTCCACTGGTATTAAAATGCTGAATAAGACTATATCTCCAGAACACCATAATAATTGATGGATCCAATCAATTTTATAAAACCCTCTTCTTTTCTTTATCATTAGGGAAAAATGTGCCCAGTCAATTTTATCACTCTGGGAATGGTGGATTTGCTATTTCCATTGAACTGGCTGACCAATCCAGTCAAATAAGTGGTTTACTGTTTTTCTCTGGTGAAATAATGAGTTGTTTAATTGAACGGAACAGATTCATAGGTTTCTTGGGCACACATGCACAAAGCCACAATGAAAATCAATACTTCAACGTGTGACCATATAGACAAAACTATTTGAATGAAAATTTTTTTTCACACTTGCAATTAAGTCTTGGCTAAGTTTCTTATTCTTATGGGGGCTTTGTTTATACAAATTCAAAGATAACATATCTCACAATGTGCTGGATATTTTGGAGGACTGGTCAAGAGAATTATTGTAAGATACTGGGAATAGAGTAGTATGGGGATGTGTCACAAGCTTGGTGGAAGAAGTAAATTTCTTTGGAGAGAAATTGGAAGTCCTACATCAAGATTTATAGAGATTTTATATGCAAATATTTTAATGCAAAACACTGTTCTAAGTACTGTAAGTGCCCCCAAAATGAAAATGACAAAGTCTCTACCTTTAATGAGAACACCTGTTAGGAAACTTTTGTCTGCTAGAAACAGAATGTACTGTTTGGGCTCAATGGTTTTAAAAGGCAAAGGATATATCGTTGTATATGTATCGCATATATAACTAAAATTCTTGAGAGAAGAGGTTTTTTTGGGTGTGGTTTAATAAATGACTGAATTATGACACTACAGACACAGTATTAGAGTAGGCAGTTAGGTTCTAATAGATACCTGATGGCCAGCAAAGAGGAAGTCATGGCCAGGTATGGGGAGAATGAGACACCTGTTCCAGCAGCACATTCCAAGGAGCCAGATCAAACCAGACAGGCCCGAGATGGTGGGTGTTATGACAGGAAACCCCTGATTAGACAGGGAAGGAAAGGTATGAAACCCTATTTCCAAGAAATCCCTACCCCAAGTAGTGATTATTCCACCACCCCTCGTTAACAACTGCTAATAAAAGATAGAAACTTGAAACCCAGAAGCACAGCTCACTCGTTCTCTCTTTTGCTCTAGCTCTTTTGCTTGCTTATGAGTTTTCTCCCTCTTTTTCCCTCCTGCCTACTCTCACTACTGGACAGTGTACTCTCCTCTTTAATAGAATTTCCCTATTTGTCCTGTGCAACCACTGTGTCTGGTCATTCCTTGAATTCTTTCTTACCATGAGACCAAGAGCCTTCAGCAATGTCTTTGGGAGGAGTCAGGTCAAGGCCCCAGGGCCAGGGTCTCTCCAGTTTACTCAGCAACAACAGCATCTGGTATAGTTCATTCTGATATCCTCAACATGAGATCGACTATAAATTAAGTTCCTCTTTTGGTTACAAGGGGAACTGTCATAAGTACATGCTGTTTTGTTCATACCTAGTATTTGTGAATGAATATGTGAATAAGGAGGGAGAGATCAGGGGAGCTAGGGAGAGAGGGAAACTGGGGTGGGGGAGAAGACAAGAGTACAGAAACACACAGTGAAACACTCCCATCATTACAGAATATAAGCCTTTCTCTTTCTTTGGGTGGGGCCAATTTGCTACAGCTATTCTGGACCAGAAATACATTGCAGCAGGAATGCCAGCATTGGCTTAGAAGATTCAGTATCTCCACATCAAAGAATGTGCATGTTTAGTGGAGGACTGCACAAAGACAGAAAATTGTGATTTCTGTTAAGAAGTCAGAAGAAAAGAGTTGGATGTTGGATAATGAAATTATTACTTTTAGATTAACTTTACAATTTATTTTTGCATGGTTGCAGGGAAGATGGCAAAAGAGACATATGAATAATTGTAACGTAAGACAGAACGCAATAAGTAGACATCTTCATCAGTCAGTCAAGAGTTGTTAGAGTTGAATCATGCCTTCTATTCCTGAAATCAACCCTTGCAATTCTGAATAGATATACTGTTACCTTCACAAATACCTTGTGAATGCTAATTTGTGTAGATTTCTGAAGTCCTCTGAAATTATGTTTTATTTTGGCTTTTTTTTTAAAAGATTTTATTTATTTGACAGCGATCACAAGTAGGCAGAGAGGCAAGCAGAGAGAGAGAGAGAGAGTAAGGGAAGCAGGCTCCCTGCTGAGCAGAGAGCCTGATGTGGAGCTCAATTCCAGGACACCGGGATCATGACCTGAGCCGAAGGCAAAGGCTTTAACCCACTGAGCCACCCAGGTGCCCCTATGGTTTTCTTTTTGCATGTCCTCAGAATGTATATTGATCTTTTAAACTTCATTGGACATTTTTCTCTGATTTAGCCACTTTCCACAAAGTAGCAAAGGTTTCAATTACTGCAGAGGAATTACCATATATCCAGTGAAGAGAGAACAGTATAAGTGTGTTGAGATGTCGGTGTCAGGCAGTGAGCTGAAATTATCCGTTAGCTACATGACTTGTTCTCACATATCAGCCTGTCTATATGTTCAATTTGAATATGTGCCTCAGCAAAATTCCAAATCAAAGCATGTCATGGACTATCAGGGCCATCTGCAAACAGTCAAAACCACTTATATTAAATTCATAAATGCCAAGGGTCCTCAATACAAATGTAAGCTATTAATAAATTTCATGAAAGATGTGTGGACCAATTATTATGGAAACTTGAAGAAGGAAAATCCCTTCCCAGCAGAGTCACTAGAAATATTAAAGTCAATTGTCAAATATTCATGGCAGATTTAGAAGCTGCTTTTGTATCTTCTGGGGTGATGATTTGATGTGGACAACTTTATAATATCTGCACTAACTTAAGAAAGGAAAGCAATTCTTGATCTAAACAATGGGTTTTTGAAAAGGAAGTGGAAATATTCAACTACTTTTATCTTAAAGAAATATTTAACTGTGCTGCTTCTTTTTTTTTTAAAGGTTGTATCTATCATCCATCTATCTATCTATCTATCTATCTGACAGAGAGAGAGAGAACACAAGCAGGCAGAGTGTCAGGCAGAGGGAGAGGGAGAAGCAGACTCCCCACTGAGCAGGGAGCCTCATGCAGGATTTGATCCCAGGACCCCAGGATCATGACCCAAGCCAAAGGCAGACGCTTAACCAACTGAGCTACCCAGGCATTCCTAACTGTGCTTTTGAAAGATTTTTTGAGTATGAAGAAGTGAAGAACAAATGTGCTATCAAGAAAATCAGGAAACTGATTTCAAAATAGAAAAACAGATGAAATAGGTCACTTTGCACAATAATCAAAGAGCTTTCAAGTTACAGTGCATTTGCCCAAGTCCCATGTAGAGCAATAATTCTGAAAAGATGGAGAAGAAAAAGAATTATGTAGGATTCTTTTGCCTCTCTCCATGGTGCTGCAGGCCAGTGACTGAAACCTAATGCAGTCTTGAGTACTCACAGCTTAAACCCTTAATTCTCTTCCTGGACATTAAAGCTAACCTCATACAACGATCAAAATGGATAGTTAACATGTCCAATTAAGCAGTTCTACTGCTAGTTCATGCTAGAGGAGAACCAGATTAAGTTAGATTGTAAGCCACAAAGGAGAATTACCAATTTTTAAATGCTCCCTTCAGCCTTGACTTACATGAACTGTATAACTTTGCAATAACAAATTAACTTATAATTAATCAGGAGATTTGGCTGTTTCTGTATAAAGAAACACTCAGACTCCATAATAATTTGAGAAGAAATTATTCTCTCAATATTATAATGATAATATAATAAAAATATGCGCAGTTGTTTGCTCAGAACACTTAGAAATAGAAGTTACTAGTGCTTAGTTGGCTGTAAATACAAGAGTATTTCCTTCAATATTCAATTTCCTTCAAGACTTCAATGTTACTCATGAAAATTTCTGTATGCTATCTGGAACCCATTACTTTGTCTCACTAATACACACTTGAAATATATGAGGTTATTTAAATAAATTCACTTCTCCTAAATTAAAAAAGAAACAAGGCTAGAAGGGATGAATATTATTAAATTCTCATATCTTTGAGTTAATTATTTTAACAAGAACTTTACTCCTAATATACAGTTGAGAACCTATCTGAAATGAGGGAATGATAGCCTTGATGAGGATAAAGAAGAGCATGAGGGCACTCTGGGAGAGCAAGACTGAGTGGGTCAGTACAGTAGGGGGTACTTTGGGAACCCAGAAAGTTCTTAGGTTCTACAGACTAGCAAGGAATAGATCAGATGAATTTCCTAAGGTCAAGTCTGCATACCTATCACTTAAGAAGCTAGGAGACAGAAAATGGGGACTCTCAAAACTAATCTTTCTCTTTAAAAATCATTGCTTCTTTCCCTATTAATTTTCACTGCCTATGGCTTTATGGATCTAAGCATCAGAAGTTTATTGAGTACCTACTATGTGTCAGACATTCTATATATACCTTACACAGATTTTATTTAATCCTTTAAATAGTGGTAGATATATAATCCATGCCTTACAGACAAGACAACTGAGTAATTTATCTCATACCACTTAACATGAGTATATTTATAATGTGAAATATAATGTGAACACAAATTTTCTGACTTTGAAGACAATGTCCTTAATAAATGTAATATTTTCTCTAGGCTCCTAGTTCACATTCTGACCTTCTTTTTATGTGGCTATGACATTGGCTCATTATAATTACTTCTCTATCCTGATGGCTCCTTTATTCTAGAAGTTCTTTATTATTTTCTGATCATAACTTTTTTCCCTGTGACCAATCTCTTCTGGCTAAGAACTAAAAGTCTGCTGTGTCAACCTGTTTCCAGTAACCTTGGCCAACAGTGGTCCACAGGAATAACGAAGCTCCCAAGTCCTTGAATGGAAAGAGAAATCAAGTAAAGATGGATGAAGGAAAAGAAAAAGGGAGGTTGATGGGATCAACTACTACTTTGTTTTTAAAATTAAACCCAAGTTTAATAGGCACTAATATGGAAGAATCTTTGCAAGTCAGTGCTATACCATGATCTTCAGATAAATTACTTAACTTCTCTAACACAATCAGCTAACAAGTTATATTTGAGGTCTACTTTGGACAAAATCGACATATTCCTTATTCTCATGGGACCTAAAAATCTATAAAACAGTGCATAATAATCAGACTCTTGAAGAGTTATTGTGAAAATTAACAACCCAATGCTCATAATAAGACACATTTGTTTAAATTCCATTTGCTGCTTCTGGGTAGAAATCAAGTATCACTGATTCAAATTTAGTTAAGCTAAATCTCTCTTCTATGTTGATATTACTAGTATTTGAGTTATGAAGCCAAGGCAACAATTGATCACTTCCCTTGGCCTTATAATTCCAAGCCTAAGTACAAAAGAAGCTGCAGATAGGTAAACTGACAAAAATACAAGACTGTATTGCTGCTGAGTGCTTTTTCTGTACAGAGATTTTTAGGTCTTTGTTACTCTTATTGCCCCTAGAGTAAGAGCAAAGTTTTGTTTGTTTTTTCTTTTTAGAGAGAGAAATAGTGAGAGAGAGCATGATCAGGGAGGAGAGGAAGAAATAGGCTCCCCACTGAGTAGGAAACCTGACATGGGACTTGATCCTAGGACCCGGGGATCATGACTCAAGCTGAAGGCAGATGCCTAACCGACTGAGCCACACAGGTGCTCCAAGAGCAAAGCTTTTTTTTTTTTTTTTTTTTTCTTTAAGATGAAAAGTGGTAACACTTTTATAAGCTTTTATTCTACCTGGAGAAATACCATAGAGGTATAGCATCATAGTATATTCCCAATGACAGGGAGAAAGACACCACTAAAATTAGTCTTAAGGTCTAGCTCTTGATGGAATGTCATGAGCAAAGGACCTACCACCATTCTAAAACTTACAATTTTATGAGATTCCAGTGACCCCGGGTGAAGAAAAATACACTTCGACTGTGAAGTATTTATTGGTTTAAAGTGTGTCACCTCAATTCTTGGAGAGACAGAACTTATCCCATATAAAGTTAATGCTCACACTGCTAGTCAGCACAGCTCTGTTCCAAAATATCAGGCTCCTGCCCCACACCCAAAGGCTCAGTTATGTCTTCCCCATACAATTCAATTAGTTTTAATATATACAGCTTAGAACTCAAAATATTAATCAAGATAAGTGAAATTTCTATTACCTCCTAAACTTCTCTCATTCCTCATTCTTGGGGATAAGTTCTTTAAAAGTTTTATTGACCCAATAGCAAAAATTTCAAGAAAAGCTCAAGCTAAGTCTATAAAACCCAAAAGAACAACTTTTTATGGTCCAAATATTTAAATGCTTTTTCCAGTGTTTAATTAACCAACATTGATTATTTAATCCAAGTGCACATATGCTTTATAATCTCACTCAGCTGTTACCAGTTTTGAGTGTTTACTAGTGAGTTAATAAAGGCTAATAAAAGTGGCATTTTTTGTTGTTGTTTAAATCATTTGCTATTTTGGGACTATTTTATTTTTTTACTTTGGCTGTGGTTTGCATTTTCTAAACCTTCTTTAGGTACTTTACTAAAGATTAATTATCTATCAGACTTATGTAAATAGGAGAGCTAAGATTGCTGTGCATATTCATTCATAAATTAAAAACAATGCTTTCCACCAGTTAGCTCTATAAAAGGGAAATAGACCTTGACTAGATGTAATTAGGCATTTCTGTTCTCCATAACTGTAATTTACTATTAGTGTTTGAAGAACTATCAGTTCTCATTTACTCTGGTAAGTGGCAATAAGTGAGGCTAAAGTAAATTCAAAGCAACACTCCTGGGTCACCTTAGTGAATTTATGGAGCATACCATAACATTATTTGAAACAACTGTAATTTTGGTCCTGTTGTGCAATAGAACGAACCTCTAGTTTGATTTGTGGTTCTGTATATCCAATGACACTCAAAGTGCATGTCCTCAGGAAAGACAAACTTGACTAGAGCCATGGCTACGTGGTAGGTGGTTTGTACTCTCACTTAACACATGATGTTCAAGGTCATCCATGTGGTGAGATTGTCTGCAGAGTCAAACATGAATTATTCACTCTTTGGAGATGCATCAGTAAAAGACTCTGAAACTACTGTGTGGTATATAAACCATAGATTATAACTATGTGTAAATATATAGACAAATATCTTTTTCCCTAAAGCTAGTAATAAAGGGGAAAATTGATAATAATTTAGGGTTTTTTTAAATTGTATTTAGTTAGCATAATTCTCAGGTTATCAGGCAGGTCAATTTCATAAAATTACAACATACAAAACATAATAGAAAAAGTACATAAAAATGCCTTGAGGCTAAGGTTTTAAAATGGTGTTACCTCCTCCTTAATGGCTTTTAGAACATGTAGATTCAGGAGAGAGTGCACTTATGGGACTTTACCTCCTGCCTTTCAACCAGAATACTTTTGTTTTTGCCTAATGAATTATTTGAAGTTCAGTTCAGAGAGTGAGAGAGAATAAGTCACTGGCTTAGGCTGTATATTAGAAAGCAGGTGTACCAAATCCAAACTGTTCCTTAAGGGAGGCTCCAGAACTCTAGTAATCCCCAACTTGGTTGACTGGCATTTTAATTTACATAGATCCAAAGTAGCAAATCTGAGCTGGGATAGCAAAATACAGAGAGCGGGCGCACTTACTACCTCTAAGAAGCAATCACTTGTACAAAACTACAATAATCAAAACAGTTTCAGTGCTGGCCTTGGGACTGACATATAGACCAATGGAACAAAATTGAGAGTCCAGAAATAAACACATCCATCTTTGCCCAGTTGATTTATGATAAGGATACCACATCCATTTAATGGGTAGAGCACTATCTTCAACAAATTGTGCTGGGACAAATGGATTTCAACATGCATGAAAATCAAGATGGACTCCTATCACATACCATATACAAAAACTACCTCGAAATAGGTCAATGACCTAAATAGAAGAGCCAAAACCATAAAACTAATAGAAAAAATGTTAAGCCTTTATAAACTTAGATTTGGTAGTAGATTCTTAGCGATGCCACCCAAAGTATAAGAAGCAAAAGAAAAAAAATCGGATAAACTGACCTTCGTCACAATTTTAAAAATTTTGTACATTAAAGGACATTATCAACAAAGTAAAAAGATAACCTACAGATTGGAAGAAAATATTTACAAATCATATATCTGATAAGGATTTAATATCTAGGGCATACAAAGAGCTCCTCCAACTCAACAAAAACCAAACCAAACAACCCAATTAAAAAGTGGGCAAAGGATGTGAATACACCTTTCTCCAAAACCCATGCATGTCACCAATAATCTTTTTAAGTTTTTTTTTAATTTTTATTTTTTTAGTGTTCCAAAATTCATTGTTTATGTATCATACCCAGTGCTCCATGCAGTATGTGTCCTCCTTAATACCCACCCCCAGGTTCACCCATCCCCCCACCCCCCTCCCTTCTAAAACCTTCAATTTGTTTCTCGGATCTTCATGGTTATTTTTGTCTGAGAAATTTCGCTCCAGGTTATACAGCAACAGTATGGTTTGACAGCTCATTGAAATCTCGGTAGAAACTGCACCACTTTATGCTGAGATTGAAACCTGTTCTGACTCTTCTCTTCTGTAGTTGAATTGTTTTTCTGATTGGATACATTTAGATTCTACATTTAAAAAAAATATTTTATTTATTTATTTGACAGAGAGAGAGATCACAAGTAGGCAGAGAGGCAGGCGGAGAGAGATGGGGGAAGCAGGCTCCCTGCTGAACAGAGAGCCCGATGCGGGGCTCGATCCCAGGATGCTGGGATCATGACCCAAGCTGAAAGCAGAGGCTTGAACCCACTGAGCCACCCAGGTGCCCCTAGATTCTACTATTTTTTTAAAATTATTTCTTTTCAGCGTAACAGGATTCATTGCTTATGCACCACACCCAGTTCTCCATAATACCCACCACCAATAATCTCTTGAAAAAATGCTCAACATCATTAGTCATTAGGGAAATGCTAATCAAAACCACAGTCAGAGCAATACAGAGAAACTAGAACCCTTGTTCAATGCCAGTGAGAATGTAAAGTGGTACAGCTCAAAAAGTTAAAAAATACTCACAAAACACAGTAATTCTACTTGTATGTATATATTCCAAAGAACTGAAAACAGAAACTCAAATAAATACATGTACATAATCACAGAGGCAGTATTCCCAATAGCCAAAAAGTGGAAACAACCCATGTGCCCATCAATAGATGAATGGATAAGCAAAATATGATATATACATATAATCGGTTATTATTTAGCCTTAAAAAGAAATGATGTTGTGATTTTTGCTACAATATGGATGAATCTTGCAAACAGTATGCTAGGTAAAGTCAATTCAAAAAGAAAAATATTGCATGAATCTACTTATTCAGAACAGACAAATTCAAAGAAACAGAATGTAGAGATTATCAGGGATTGGGGGTTGTGGTAATGGGGAATTGCTGCTCAGTGAGTACAAAGTTTCTGTTTGGAGTGATGAAAAAGTCTTGGAAATAGTGATGATGTTTGTACAACAATGTGAATGTAAGTAATGTGGTTGCATTGTACATTTAAAAATGATGAAAATGACAAATTTTAGGTTATATTTTACTACAATTAGAAAAGCAATCACTGAAGACTAGATGCAAGGGATAAACTTTTTTTTTAAAAGATGAGTGATATTTATATATGACACAGTAAATATTTATAACTGGCACAACCAAGCAGTAACTAAGCAGCAAAGATGCCAGCTGCAAACACACATTCAGAGCTACTGGTGAATTCAGTTTAATTACTACCTTGAATCTGGTGCAAAATTAGTAAAGCTCATCTCTGAAGAAGCAGAGAAGACGGAAGACTCAGCTCATTATAGTGTCATAGTATCAAAGCACAGATTCTCTGAACAAAAGCCCTATATAGTCAGGGCCCTCGCTTTGCTGATGAGAGAAAGGAGGTCTGCAGAGCTGAAGACTGGCCAGAGTTCCTCTACACCATGCACACAGTCTGCACCACAGTTCTGCTCCCATGACATCCATCTCTCCTGATCCTTCCACAATGCATGACATCAGAGGGAGCGCAGGAAATCCCACTTGTATGGAAATGATACAAGTGTAAAAAGGAAACATCGGTTACTATGATCATAATGAGAATATGTGGACTATTTGATTTTCTTCCTTTTTTTCCCACCCAGCTTGTTCAATGACCTACTCAGTTGACAATGCCACTGTCCCCATTCTTTTAGTGGTGATAGTGCTCTTACATTTCCTTAAATGGAATGAGGTTATAGCATGGGCAAGAATACAGGCAGACACACCAGTATTTGTTGCCAGTTCAGCAATGTACCTGCTACATCAACTGGAGTATGGATTATGATTATGAACAAGAAGTCAAGAATTAAAAACTTGCTAAACCTGTTTCTTTTTTTTTTTTTTTTTGTCTGTAAAAATGGGTTTAATGAAGCACCTATATATTCCCCCATGGAATTACTAGGAGGATGGAATGAGAGAGCACATTCAAAATGTCAGCGTCTTACATGCCATCATCATCTCTTCAGTGGTAAGTACATTGATTACACCTCCCCCACTTTCCAAATACTGCCACCACCATCCTCAAGCTGGCAGCTCCTCTACCAAGAGGGGAATCTCTCTATCACCCTATTCAACTACACTCCAAGTCACCTCAAGATACTACTCTGAAAGTTAGGGTCTTTCATCTTACTTTGTCTTCCCTCACAATGAAAAAAACTTGTTGGCAATTTACTTGTTCACATATTGGTCCCTGCATGGCAAAGGCATCCTAGGCCTCTACTAACTACTGCCTACCTTGAGACCTTTCCTCCTTATTTTCAGGAGAAAATTTCAGGAGAGGGTAGCACTGGCACAGGGACCTGCTTGGGGGATGCTGAGCGATATACATTTAGCTAATAGTAACCTTTTGTAATGATCACACAGGAGAGTGAGGAGAACGTGGCTACATAGGACCAAAGTCCATTCAATGACCGAGATGGGAAACTCAGTTTTCATACCTTTCATGCTAGTCAGGCCCCATCATTAGCCTAATAAGTCTTATACTTGATTAGGATTAATGCGGAACATGAACTCTACATCCCTCCTAGGTTTCTTGGGGAGACACTGATGTATGGCTCAGATACACCCCCATGGGTGGAGGAAGTTACCTCATGGAAGCAATCAGAGCACACTTCTTGCCCCTGTCTGGACTTGACCTTTAAAACACAAACATTTGGATGTTTCTGCCAAATACCTGCCTATGACTAAGCAGTACATGAACTTACATCACTACTTTATAAAATGACGGCCGTCTGAAGAACACTCATGGGAAAACAAAGTCTAGGATAAAACACAAACAATGGAAGCTCTAGTTCTAATATCAGAGCGATTGATAGCTACAACCCTGGGAACAACATGATTAAAATCAATATGAAGCTCTCAAAATGATTTCTTTAAAAAAAAATCTAACCATACACTTAATAAAAATACATACTTCAGATATTGTCTATATCTTTCAGAAATTAATGAAAGAAATTCTATTTCCAAACTTGTCTTCTGTTAGATATTCAACAGAATTTCTTCTTAGGAATAACTTTTGATACTTTGGTGAAATACACATGAGGGCACAAAAGCCTTAGGACTATTATATGTCCTAACCAAAAAGATAATTTTTTAAAGACTCTAGGAACCTTGTGTAGTGATTATTTTATTCACTGATTTTTTTTAAATTACTTTTATTAGGTGAAATACAGATAATTTATTGACTAATGTTACTAATTCCCAGGGTCCTATCTTCAGGCACAGTTTGATCCAGGAGGCAAGAGATAGCCTCAAGAATTACTGTTTTTGGCTCTGCTTACCTCTGTTGGTTTCATTTAGAATATTTTTCACCGTTTGCCTCCTGTATCACCAGGTCTACAACACACAACTTTTGGAAACATCAGTAGCAAAAGAAGGTCAAACAGCTCAAACTGCGGTTATGCCATTATTCTGGGATTGCTCTCTTTAGAGTAGCCAGGAAAATAGACTATACCAAGTAGTCATGTTTGGTTATATTCTCACCCTTAAAGCCAGGGGTTCAACATCACCCCAAACATAAAGTCAGAAAGTGGGAGAATCCAAAAATTTTAGGCTACTGCTCCCTAAAACCAGATTCTGAGTAGACAGAAATACAACTTGACCTTTTAGCCCAGGTCACTTGTTTTTCAACAAGGAAAAATACTCAGTTCCCATTTCAGTTCTCACAGTGACTAAGAGCCCCAGAGTAATGACATCTCTCTGTGCTGGTGCTTCTCCATCTGTGACATCAGAATATTCAGTTACCTGGCTTGTAGGCACACTATTTACACTTAATGCTAGTAAAATGCTCAGGACCCAAAACACTCTATATAAATGCAAAGTGTCAATATAAATTGTGCTAAAAGAGGTATTCCCCAGTTAACAGAAGGAGCAGCATGACTGCAAAGATACATCAAATGCTGTAAAAGAAATGCTAATTTCTTTTGCTTCTTCACCACATATTTTAAAAATTGCTTTACTCACATCCTATAATTTAGAGGTTACATTTTTTTCTCAGAATGTCTGCACTTCAGTCACTTGACTTTCTAAAGGTTATCATAACACAACATTTTTTTTTAAACTGAGCCAGTCCTAGAGGATGACAGAAAAGTTTGTTAGAATTCCAATACAGTGACAAAATTCTCTGTGTCCTCACTCTCAGCCCTGAGAAAAATTGAGTTTTCAAGTGCCTCTGGTAAAAGATTATAGTCATTTGGGCTTGGGTCGTTTGTTGTTTTTTTTTTCCTTTTTTTTTCTTCTTTTTTTTTTTTTTGGCTTTTAGAGAAATAAAAAGAAGTGGTTTGAGCTAGAAGTATAAACACCCCTATTTAGTCACAGAAACAAATTTAAATCTTAATCTAAAATGAAAATCCGGTGAAGATGAATGAAAATCCAGCACCACAAAGATGCTGCCAGGATAAGAGGTAGAAATCTCACCTGACAGGTGATCAATCAGACAGTAAAGGTTGGAAGAATTATTGATGGGGATGCAGAAGAGCAAAGGACAACAGGAAAGGCCAAAAAAACCAAACATCTTTTTGGTGATTTTGTTTATAAATCACTATGTAAAATGATCTATGTATAACGGATTATCTCTTGCAGTTCTCAGTGTTGGCTGAAGGCCAAGTCAAAGCATTTTCTGACCTGATTCTGTTCTGACCTGATTACAAGTTTTGTGGTGGTAGGGCTGTGGTTTTCCATTTTTGTTTTGTTTTAATTTTTAGTAATGAAAATTAATTTTGGACTGAAGTGTTAAGGAATAGGGTGGGAAGATATTTTCATTAACAAAGAGTCAAGACCACTAAATAACAATGTACAATAAAGTGAATTACAAAATAGTGTTTTATTTATTTTAAAATGATGGTATGTTACAAAGGTTAGCACTTAGATGGCACTTCCCTTGGGCCAGACACTGTTCTGAGTGCTTTATATTTAATAACTCATAGACTCTTCACTCTGCAAGTGTTACCAATTGCCATGTGATAAATGAGAAAACAGAGAGAGCAGGTAAGGAGGTTTCCCAGGATCTCATGAAGATGGAAAGATGGATGAATGACGGAGTGGATTCATCTAAAGAGTGTTCACCAAAATGTTAATGGTAATCATTTCTGGATATCAGAGTAGGAATCTCTGTTGTGCTCATTTTGTTATTTAAAACTGATAAATGTTTCTCACTGAAAATACTTATCTTTATAATCAGGAAATAAATATCAATAGCTACGGTCATTTTGGGGAAAATATTTTATATATTGGATACATTCCTCTCTGGTGATTCAGTTATCTTGTTGAACATCTTATACAGACAACTCAAACTCAACCAGCTCCAAGTGGATGGGCATCTACCTCCTCTCCAGCCCTTTCTTCTCATCCTCATTCCTTTTCTTGGTGAGTGGTAGGTACCATGAAGAGAGAATTGTGGGAGTCACCTCAGACAAGGGTGAGCAAACTCAATTTTATCATCTACCTTGTTCTCAAACCCAAGGGTTCCTCCTGTTTGCTCATTCACTCCACACCATCATTTTCATCAACTGATTGAAAAGCTCTCAGCATTTTCTGCCAGGATTACTGCATACAACCCATCCTCTTCCTTCCATCTACCACACTCATGTCTTGTCTTCATCCTTCTAACTTACCCTCCTTGCTTACAAAGCCACCTTTGTGGGAAGATGATCATACAGTGCCCATGCTTAAAATTATTCCCCTTACGAAGTTTTGCCCCCTTATGAAAAAATAAAAACTCAATTCCTTAGCATTAAATATAAGGCCCTCCAGGATCTGGATATCACACATACCTTTCTTGTTTACAGCACAAGCCTCCCTTTTATTTTGTTTACTTGGGAACTGCATGGGTTTTTCCTGTGTTTATACAACCATATACTAAAGGCTCCCACCTCTAGAATTTCACATGTGCTAGTCCCTCTGTCCGAATGTCTTCCACTGGATTTAAATCTTTCTGTGCTTAATCCCTAAAACAGAGACCAGCATCTATTCATTATTCAATTAATATTTATTAAGCACTTGCTATGCATCAAGCAATTTGCCAGTGCTGGTGATATGTGAGTAAACCTAAAAAGACCTAGTTCCTGCAAAGAGTGACCAACTCATCCCAGTTTGCCTAGCACTTTCCTGATTTTAGCCATGCAAGTCTCAAGCTCCAGGAAACCCCTCAGTCCTAGACAACCCAGGGTGATTGGTCATATCATTCCTATACCCAGCAAAAATTCCAACAAGGGAAGCAGTTTACTAATGGACAACGAATAAAATAAGAAAATGAACAAATGAAGAATTTCCTTTCATAGCACCTAAGGAGGGTCATTATAAACATCTTTTATCTTCACATGATTTTGTAATAAATCTGAAGTCAACTTTATGATAGAAAACCATCTAAATAGCTTACCATGCAAACACTAATTCTAACATGGAATAAACCAGATTATCTGACTCATAGGGTAGAGAGGCAGTCAAGGCACCTTGTGAAGGGCTCCCTAGAGAGAGGCAGGTGAGAAGGAAAAGAATCTTTGCTTTTCCTCTGAGTCAAGTGGAAACTCAGCTTGTGTCTATTCCCATGACATATTGCCAGCAGGATGAAACATGCCTGGAACAGCTTCAAAAGAGGATAGGTTTGAAATGCAGGAAATAAAGGAGAAAGTGTTCATCTCTCCCACTGAAACGCTTCATTATCATCTTCTGTAAAATGGGGGTAATAAAAATAGTTAACTCATAATTTTTTAAAAAGATTTTATTTATTTATTTGACAGACAGAGATCACAAGTACACAGAGAGGCAGGCAGAGAGAGAGGAGGAAGCAGGCTCACCGCTGAGCAGAGAGCCCGATGTGGGGCTCGATCCCAGGATCCTGAGATCATGACCTGAGCTGAAGGCAGAGGCTTTAACCCACTGAGCCACCCAGGCACCCCTAACTCATAAATTTTTATAAAGATCAGGTTAATTCTATGTATCTAAGGTGCTTAGGACAGTGCCTGGCACAGGGTAATACAATTATGTATTAGCTCATAACACCTACTGCTCCATCTCCTACCTCCACTACTCAATCTACACGGGGTCAGCAGAAAAGGCTGCAGAGACAGTGCAGCTGGTTGAGAACAGTGTCTCCCATCTCAGCTTAATCTAAGAAGAGGCTTATGGAAGGAGGGTAGAAAGAAGGCTTTGATTTCTGGGTCCATCAGCTTTCCCAGCCATGCACTGGTATGAAGAACAATTTAAGAATTAACCTCCAAATCGGTTCTGTTCAACTCATGAAATCATCTGTATTCCCATGGTTATGTGCCAATGGGAATAGATTTTTAAAAGATGGGTCAAAAATGCACTTGAAAAGAAATCCATATTAGTAATAAAAATATTCCATATTGGTAATAAAAATAAAATTTGGTAATTAAGGAAATTATCTTTCATACTTTACCCAAATATTACTGAACTTGAAAGTCATAGTAAATTGAAGCTTGTTCACACAGATCAAAATTAGCCTTAATAAATAAAGACCAAAATAAAATCCATCTTTTGCCAAGAGGTTTAACACATAATCTGATATTTATATTCTAGAAGCAGGAATAGAGTCATGTCTTTTCAAAAGTTAAATTAAACAGGCAAAATAATCAAATTAAGTATATGCATTGACATGTTTTTGGCTCCCTTTAAAAAAAATTGGTTATTTTCAGTTAACTCAAATACAGAGGAATAATTTTTTGCCCAGGTGCCAAAATTGCAACCAGATGGTAAGACAAGTCCATCTGAGTTCAATGGTTTGCATCCCAACAATGCCCATCTGGGGTTCTGGAGTACATGTGGCCAGTGCAGCACATGCCTCCTCATCTTCAATCATTTTACCCAAACATATGGCCTCAAGAGGTACAGCTGATTATTGGGAATTTTAATTGAGACCTAATCTCTGACTTTGACGGTGAATGTTAGGCTAAAATCTGAAAAACAGATGGTTTGGGTAAAGATTCCTCAGGCAGAGAGGGGAAGAAGTATGGAGATGACAGCCTTTGTGTAATAAAGAGCAAAGACAAAGTAGGTGTCCCTTGAAGAGCAGACCCCTTTGTCTAAGGCCTTCTGCTCTTTCCAAAAGCCCCTCTACCCTCACAGCTATGTGCAAATGAGTAAATGGCCATATTTCTCATGAGTAAAACTGTATCCAACATTCTGAGACCATTCTAACCCTTTACCCTACCTCTGCATGTAATAAAACAAATAAAAATAAAATGTGTTTCGAAAGGATGTGTATGTGGGGCACCTGGGTGGCTCAGTGGGTTAAAGCCTTTGTTTTCTTTTCGGCTCAGGTCATGATCTCAGGGTCCTGGGACCCAGCCCCGCATCCATCGGGCTCTCTGCTCAGCGGGGAGCCTGCTTCCCTTCCTCTCTCTCTCTCTGCCTGCCTCTCTGCTTACTTGTGATCTCTGTCAAATAAATAAAATCTAAAAAAAAAAAAAAAAAAAAAGGATGTGTGTGTGAATTTATATTTAAAGCCTGACTCAGCAGTTTAAAAATGTCTAATTTCTTCCTGGCACACAATGTCTGGGTTATTTTAGCATTGCCTAATGAAACAGACATGAAAATAGCCAATGGTCTATTTAACTGGTTTCCAATAGAAATCATAGTAGGTTGAAAGTAAATCATTCAAGAGCTTGAAAGAGAAACATATTGTGGTGTACTTTGTAGCTCTATAGTCAATTGAATAATTTCCTCAAGAAGGCATGTACTGCAGGAAGCCAAATTATACTCCTTTTACCTAACAGACAACACAAATCTGATAATGTCACATTCTTGCTGAAACAATTTCCATGATTATCCATTGCTGATGAATGTGGCCCAAAATCCTTAAGAGCCTTAATAAGACTGAGAAAGAATAGAAGAGAGGTAGATCTTGACCTTCCGTGCTCCCCTTTATTATTCTCTATGGTTGACCCCTCTGCATTTCTCTATTCCTCCAAATGACCAAGTACTACATCTCAGAGCCTTACATACACCCACACACACACAGAGTTCCTACTGCTTGTGTGCTTTTATTGCCCCTCTTTACTCAATAAACTCTTATTTATTCTCTGTTGGCTTTTACAGAACAGTTAATCACTTTCTTGGGAAGTCCTGTCTCTCCTGGGCAATTTGGGACCCTTATGGTTACTAAACCTGGAGTATTTTTTTCTTTATAGCTCTCATTACAAGCGTAACCATTTCTGTAATTACTTAATTTATGTCTCCCTCATTACTCATAGCTCCAGTCTAATACCTGGCACAGCACCTGGCGTCTAGGACTTATAAACTTATATTTGGTAAATGAACAAGTAAATAATGATTGTTTGACATGACAAGCAGGTGGGAGGCAGAGGAACCATGAAGAAAGAAAAAGCTTTGATACTGAACATAGAGTGTGGCCAATCCTAAATAAAGGTCTAGTTAAAACTGAAAAAACTTGAACTGATCAGAAAGCTGAATCACAGAATTCTGCTAAATTTGATTCCAGAATTACCTTCTTAGAAAAAATACAATTAGACTTTACTCAGGAAATTGCATTACTCTACCATAAATTTCAGTGTATTTTTGAAATTATAGTCCTGACAATTTCAACACCTACATTCTCCAAATATCCATTATTATCTCCCAAATTAAAATCCCCTCAGTAACTAATGGTAACTTTTTTCTAGTATAATATTTAAGGATTTAAAGAATCACAACATTTCAGAGAGAATTTCGTGTTCATCATGTTCAGACGAACATGACCTCTTATGTTATATATTATCTCTTATCAACTTTGTGAAAGGAAAAGATTGACAACTCAAAGCCCTTCCCTTATACTGATTAAAATTATTTTTAAAAAGATTTTGTCTATTTTGAGAGAGAGAGAGAGAGAGAAAGAGAGAGAGAAAGAGAAAGAGTGCATGAGAGGAGGGAGGGGCAGAAGGAGAGAGAGACTCTCAAGTGGACTCTATACTGAGCATGGAGCCCCACAGGAGGCTCTATTTCACGACTCCGAGACCATGACCTGAGCCAAAATCAGGAGTTTGATGCTTAACCAACTGAGCCACCTAGGTGTCCCGCTGATTAAAATTATAAGAATGCAGGGGCGCCCGGGTGGCTCAGTTGGTTAAACAACTGCCTTTGGCTCTGGTCAAGATCCTGGAGACTGAGGATCAAGTCCCAAATCGGGCTCCCAGCTCCGCGGGGAGTCTGCTTCTCCCTCTGACCTTCTCCCCTCTCATGCTCTCTCTCACTTCCTCTCTCTCTCTCAAATAAATAGATAAAATATTTTTAAAAAATAAAACAAGGCACCTGGTTGGCTCAGTGGTTTAAAACCTCTGCCTTCAGCTCAGGTCATGATCCCAGGATCCTGGGATCAAGCCCCACATGGGGCTCTCTGCTCAGCGGGGAGCCTGCTTCCTTCTCTCTCTCTGCCTGCCTCTCTGCCTACCTCAAATAAATAAATAAATAAAATCTTAAAAAAATAAATAAAACAAAATAATAAAAATACAACTATGTGGCTGTACCATATAGACAGAAGAAGAATACCAAATCATGATTTCCAAAAGAAAACCATGATGAGTAAATGCTGGTAATGTAACTGGAGACTGTATGTGGTGACCATACTTCTCTTTGGCCATGTGGCTTTTCTAAAGGGCAATTCTCAATGTTTAATTTAGAAATTTCATCTTTGTATTAAAGTAGGATCTTCAAGAGTTTTCGAACTCATATTGGTTAAGCACATGATCTTCAGTATAAAGTTGAATTATGAAAGCAAAATGGGAATGCCTGTAACTCTAGCTCAACAAATTCAATGTTTCATTCAATGGATGATAACGTAATCTTTTGTAAAGTTGCTTTACTTGTGTTTATAACAAGGTGGCATTTATGAAACTAATAAACTATAAAGTCCATTAAGGTTTATTGCCGATTCTTGAACATGACCCTTATAATATGTTCATTTATAAAAACCATTTGAGTCATTTAAATATCATTACATTATAGCAGAATTAAAATGAGTTTTCTCCCTGTGGGTTCAGGTATAGGAGACTAAAGTTATTATTTGTGTAAGCTAGTCAACCAGTTTGGAGTTTGATGTATGATATAGTGTGCTCCTCCTGCTATCCCCGAGGGTAGGGAGTCAAATCAAGGCATGAATCATCCTCCCAGTGTAAACCTTGGGGAAAATGTCTTTTTTGTTCTCCTTGTGCAGCCAGAAAAGCGGTGGGTCTTTTTCCACATTGAAGCATTATTAAGAGCTTTCTCCCATTATCTTCACTGTCTATGTCCTATTCCATGGTTCTTACCAGAAACTGTGGGACTGAATCATTAATTGGGAAAAGTCAGGGGAGTCTTCTTCCCAAGATCAACTCTATCTTCACCATCACCTAAGTTCAAGTTTGTATCCTTTCCATATGAAGTGTTGCCAGGGCCTAAGAGCTGGGTCTTTTGGCCCTCAGGACCTTTTCCTTCCTAACATTCTTCTCCACTGTCCTTTTAAAATGATATTAAGTCTCTGTTCAAAGGTTATATTCAGGATTATATTTAATCTCTGAAGTAGGTGAGATCTTCATGTGTGTCTCTTCTCAATTCCTAAGGCAGGTGGAAGTCACCGAGGGAAAGAAGTTGTGTGTACCTAATCATTCCCTAAGAGGGAAACATCATGGGCAAGCTGATATACTTTTGTCAAGGTAAATACCTAAACTCTGTTTCTGGCCTATCAGACCGACAAATTATTTCCTACAGTAACACCGTGTAATCAGAAAAATGGCCCAAAGTTAAGAATGTGATGAATCCTAACATTTTTTTTTCTCCAAATAAACAAAGGAGTTCATCAACTCGCTCTAGTCATTTACTAGATGCCTGCAGTGTCCGGGAGCTGTGTTTACTTAATCTTTATTGCATTCATGTCTATAGACCTAAATGAAGGGGGGAGTCAGCTAGACAGCTGCCTGGGACATCAGTTCATAAAGCATATTAAAATATCCCTGGAATAAAGTGTAAATACAGTGCTAGTTAACTCAGGTTTCCACATGAGACTACTAACATAATTGGCAAAAAGGGGCAACACGCTTAAGTGGAAATTGTGAAAACACTTCTCCCAGTGGTGAACTTGCTCTGTTGACTTACTTTGCAAAGCATAATTGCAAATTGCACGTTGCAATTATAGGCTGCTCCAGGAGCCTTGAGACAGGCCTGCTGACAGCAAGTTGACATTATAAAACTGAATAGTGTTGGCTAAGTGTTTCCTTTCTTCTTCTTTCCTCTTTAATGAGTGATTTAATTCATTATCCAAATTTTAACCCTCAGACTATGCTCTCAAGATATATTCTGTTTCAAAAACTTAAATATAAAGTATAAGCAGGCACGGTAATGGTGAAAGATAGGAAGTGAGTTATCAACCCGAAGGCCAGACAATGAGGACTTGGAGATATAAGTTGAACAAAATGTAGCACATCTATGTAGGTAAGTTACCTCTTTTCTTCAAGATTATGGGTGATTGATGCTACCTAACTGTAGGTGGCTGAAAGAAAAAATCCAAAAAAAAAAAAAACAAAGAATTTCAACTAAGTTTAAAAACTGACCAGAAAATATATATGCCTTATCAATAAAAAAGCCAATTCTCTTGGACTCTGTTAAATCAATGCTAAACAAGCATTTGAAAAACATCAATTTGAAGGGGGTATCTCTATACTATGAAGCTATCTGAGGAGCCCACTTGTCTCCAACCAGCCTTGTTTCTGAGGTAGGTACTGGGATACCCACTGCACCCCTGACAGAACAGACCTAGAGAGGTTGGTATCTTCAAGAGATTATTCTTAAGAAATAATTTTGTCAAGAGTGAGCAATAGTATTTCCATCTTCGATCCTTGGAAGTTAATAGTAGCCAATAGTTCAGATTTGTTGAAAACTGTCTTGAGTGTGTGTGTTTTAGTTTTTTAATATGAACTGACAGACAACATGAAATAGCGATGGGAAAAAAATGCTAGATAGCTGAATCAGGATCTCAAGAACTTGAAAGGTGCTAAAACTAAAAATTTGTACTTAAGATTAACTATAGAACAAATAGAAATACTCTTCAGCATAATAAAGAGCAAAAAATTACAGAATGAGAGAGGCATGACTCACTAACATGTGAAATAAGTATAGAGTGTTCATGTAATATATAAGCAATATAAAAAGGGGGGTAAAAAATATGGGCATTAATATTGAGGTCACATGGGTAAATTGAAAAAAAATGATGAGTGAAGTCTGTGACTGCTTTTACCATAATATGCATATGCAAACCAAATTTGGGATTCAATTTGGGAATCGAGAAAGTCTATAAAGACTTGAAGCCCAGGGGCACCTGGGTGGCTCAGATGGTTGGGCACCCAACTCTTGGTTCTGCTCAGGTCATGATATCAAGTTGAGAGATTGTGCCCCAAGTCAGGCTCTGAGCTCAGAGGTGAGTGTGCTTGAAGATTCTCTCCCTCTGCCCCTAACCCCACTCGCATGTTCTCTCTCTCCCTCTCTCTTAAATAAATACAGAAATAAATAAAAGGCTTGAAGCCCACTTAAGGATCCCTGAGCTATTCACAGATCTCAGATTTAAGAAAGAATTAGCAGAACAATCTCAGAATTCAAATGATCACAGATTTGAATACTGAATCCACCAATACTAACAGGATGACATCAGGCACATGACAAACTCGATCAATCTTAGAATCCTCATCTGCTATATAGGAGTAAAAATACCTAGTTTGTGGAGTGGGTAGTATGTTAGGAATGAGAGCATTTTAAAATAGAGATTCACCTATTACTTAGTAAGTGCTCAATGGTAAATTATCATGGGCAAGATGCTGGTCAGATGTATTGTGTATGACTCTACCTGGTGGGTGGTAGGTGTGAGAATAGCAGAGCATCAACAACCCTAACACTGAACCACATATCTGTTTCCAAAATGTGAATACTAAGTGTTGCTGTGACCTGTCAAACTTCTTAGGTAGGTGACACCTTATTTTTACTCTTATGCATAGGTTTAATACATATAAATTTTCTTCCAAGACTGCAGTATGTCTATCATTGAGAACATCATAAGTCATTAGATTTAGATGTCTTTAGTAGCTCTTTGCTTATAAATTTTGACTCTCTTTAGCACCATGTTTACTTTAAAATGTCTTAAACAGTCTGCTTAAATAACCGTACAAAGAAATTTCTATGAAAAAAGTGGTTTTCCGTAAAAAGGAAGAGGTTGGGAACTAAAGGATTCAATATTCCCCTGAGGTCACTTCCTAAATCAAAGTTTTCAGACTTGGTAATCCTTCTAAGGCAAATGAATATTCTAAAATAAGGGGGTGAGGCAGAGAAAATCTGGGAAAGGAAAGGGTGTTCTGAATATATCACATCTCAGGCAATGTACCAGAAGGATGCTGGCAAATCTGTCACGGCATCGTGAACACATTCTTCAAATGACAAAACTTCTCTCTGACAAGCTCTTGGGAAGCAACACAGCACAGTATATCCTTTTGAAGCCGTCTCAGGGGTAGGGAGGGAAGACGGAAGCTATGAAGATGAGGAAAGACAAAGAGAAAGACAGATGCATCTGGGTTATCAACTGTCACTGTAAAAAACTAATAAAACAAGGAAATCAAGCTAAAGGATTGAAGACTTTTAAGCTTGTACTTTCAAAAAATGCATGAATATTGCTACTTGTGATCAAGAAAATGACTGTGCTTGCTTATCAAGTAACATATGAAAAGCAGTAATTAGCTGATTCTTGGAGATAGCGTATCACCCCAAGTCTTAGTTGCTACTGGAATGGAATACCAACTTCCTCAAATTAGAAGACTACATTCACCATCCTTAGTCTGGCTTCTCAAAACCTCATAAATGAGGCAGCCATCTGAGCCCTCCTGCACTCCACTCCAACTCTACATATTATATTTCTAATGATAACTCAGAGTTTTCACTCTTATATCTGTTGACAGAAGCCAATTGATAATGCACTGTCATAGCAATCCTGTAAGAAATGCTGGGATTTGTTTTTTGCCCTACTTCCCATCTGTAAAGTCATGTTTAATATCTAAGTTTATGTTTTTATGATGAAAAGATAAAGTAGAAAGCTCCACTCCTTTTCCCTCTACCAACAACCAGTTTCTTACTCTACTTTTCCTGAATAGAACAAAAAGAATTTATTTTCCTACTCGAGGACTCATAAATGTCATCTTTAATTTCAAAAACTATACAGGCAAATGTGTTTTCTTGTTCATTCATGAACACCACTGAGAATTTGCATGAGCTGTGTTCCCTTTGGGTGATCCACTGTAAGAGCGGTCTCTCTATATAGAGTAAATAAACCACTGGGCTGGAGATTGCAAGAAACAGGAGGAAAATCAAAGAAACAGAGGCAAGTCAATAGCATGACTAATATTAGTAGGGCTAAAAAGTCTTCTTATGACTATTATAATCTTGGTAGTAGCAACTACCATTTACTGAGTGGCAGCTAGATGGTAGGTATATTGTTGTGTGTGCCATATTGCATTACTTTATTTCATCCTCACAGCAACCCTATGAGGGGGCCATTACTTTGTCCATTTTATGGATTAGGAATCTGAGGTTAAGTAAATTAAAGTAATAGCTATGTGTTTAGGAGGAGCCATAATTCAGTTCCAAGCTTGTCTGACTTCCTCTCCAGGTGCTACACTACACTGCTTCTTGTATTCAAGTAACAGTCATCTTAACCCCACACAATGGAAAAAGTTAACTGGACAATAAGCTGGTAAAATTTGTTTTTCTTGTTCTAGAAATGGTAAAAGACATTTTTTTCTTGTATGAGGTGGTATCATTCAAGGCATGTTGTCTTAAGTGTATTTTTCTAGGAATGGGGCATTATTTGTGCTGAGCTTCAATATGATTTTGTGAACCAAAGGATTTTAGAAGTCCAAGTCCAACCAAGTGCTTGTGCTTGAACCGCCTCTAAGCCATTCAAACCAAGCTTTCCCAAGAGTCAGCCAAGGCATTTTATTCCATCTTTGCATCATTCTTAGTATAATGGAGTATCACAAGATGTTTTCCCCATTTTCTTCCCCATGTGGCATACAATGTCACCTCGGACAGACCCACCCTTTTAAAGGAAGTTTCACCCTTAGTGGTTCCCTCCAACTGTGTAGCTGAAAAATAAAACTGGGTAAAAGTGGTCTTATATATCATGACAAAGGTATGTCCTTACAATACTCCACAATACACTGGATTGGTCATTGATGGGTAAGGGGATCGATTTGCATAAGGAGACAGGGATCTTCTGGAAAGAAAATATCCTATGACTTGAAATTGGTGAAAATTTGCAGACCAAGGAGGTTTTGTTTAAAACACATACAGTCAGAGGGGTGCCTGGGTGGCTCAGGTGGTTAAGAGTCTGCCTTTGGGGGTGCCTGGGTGGCTCAGTGGGTTAAAGCCTCTGCCTTAGGCTCAGGTCATGATCCCAGGGTCCTGGGATCGAGCCCCGCATAGGGCTCTCTGCTCGGCAGGGAGCCTGCTTCCTCCTCTCTCTCTGCCTGCCTCTCTGCTACTTGTGATTTCTCTCTGTGTCAAATAAATAAATGAAATCCTTTAAAAAAAAAAAAAAAAGAGTCTGCCTTTGGCTCAGGTCATGATCCCAGGGTCCTGGGATGGAGCCCTAGTTTGGATCCCTACTCAGTAGGGAGCTTGCTTCTCCATGTGCCTCTCTCCATACCCCTTCCACTCCCCTGCTAATGCTCTCTCCCTCTTTCATATAAGTAAAATCTTTAAAACAAAAACAAAAACAAAAACAAAACCTCACAAAATACCCACGCAAACAACACACAAACATATTCTTTGACTTGTGCTATAGGAAAAAGTTCTCTAATTTCCACATATTGTTCAACTAGCATGGGCCCCTGAGTCTTGTCTTTTCTTAGCTTAAGTATCATTCCCTCCTTCAATTATTCCTCCTATGATAAGTTTGGATGCTCATGTCATACTGGCCCACTTCTCTGAAGTGATCTTGATGTTCTATATCTCACTTTTAAGTTCTCTTGTGCAAAATCTACTTCAAAAACAGGGCTCCAGTGTGAGATGTCTCTCAATCTCAGTCTCTCTCTCCCTCTTTCTCTCGAACAGCAAGGAATGATACTTTCTCTCATTCCATAAACCATGCTTGTATCTAAGTAACTCAAAAATCCATTATCATTTTGAGCAGCTATACCACACAATTGACAAACTTTTGAGTTTGCTGTCAAGTTAAGACCACAAAACCTCTTTGAGTCACTATTGTACTTTGATGTATTATTTCTTCCTCATCCTGCATCTTGTAATTGGTGTTACAGACTCAAGGTCAGAAGACTATGCTGGAATGTATCTTGTTAGATTCTGTCTATAATTCTGGCTTATTGCTACTGTGGTGTTCCCATTCTGCCCTCCAGTATATTATCAACCTCACTTGGCTTTTTAATCCATAGATAAATCAAAGATACCTTCTTAATACAAGTGTAACTAGATGACTAGTTACAATTAGGGATTCTTTCTATGGCCATAGATCTCAAATATAATATACCTAAATAGCAAGATCCATGCCTCTAATTCCTCTTACCACATGTTCAATATTTTAGGGAACTGCTCAAAGAAAAATGATAAATGCTGGTGGAGAAGAGGTTTGTATAAAATTTTTAAAACATTGTGGTACCTTTCTAAAAATAGAATGACATTGGGATCCAGCAATTGCACTATTAGGTATTTACTCAAAGGATACAAGAATACATATATGAAGGGATACATGGACCCCAATGTTTATAGCAACAGTATCAACAGCCAATCTATGGAGAGAGCCCAAATATCCATCAATCGATTAATGGATAAAGAAGATGTGGGGTGGTGAGCACTGTGTGTTGCATATAAGTAATGAATCACTGAATCCTATTCCTGAAACCAGTATTGCACAGTTTGGTAACAAAACTTAAATTAAAAAAATAAAAAGAACAATAAAAAATAAGAATAAAACATTGGAAACTTCCAATACATATTTGTTTAGTGGCTAAACGGTGAATCTTAATTTTACCTTTTATACTCTAAAATTTCAACATTCCTCATCCAACCATCTGTCCGTCCACCTAATACACTGTTTCTAAGCACTGACATTTCACCACCAGCTGCATGCTAGGCCTTGGGGCAAATAAAGCTGAGTCCTCCTCCATCCAGACTGGTGATACACTCTTTCTTTTGTAAGAACAAAAGAGGAGAAAGTCAGTTTCTCAGCAACTACAGTGCAGCACACAGTAGTGAAAGCACAAAGGATGAAGAGGTAACTCTGCCCAGAGTTTGTAGGCGGAGATGAGAGTCAGTAAAACTTCCTGGAAAGGTTGATATCTAAACTAAATCCTGAAGGAGAAGTACCAGGCAGGTGAAGAGTCAAATATTTTTCATTAGAAGAAGCAAAAGAAAGCACAGCAGGCCTGGGTAAGGGCAAGTCATTTAAAATAAAATCTCTGGTGAGGGTTGTTACTGCTAATGTATGATTTCCACATAGCTTTTGAGAGAATATGAAAATAATGTATTTTAGTCAAGTGACTAAAAGCAAGAAAACAAAGAAAAGAAGAGATATACCACAGAATGATTTTATAGGGACAGGGAAGAAAAATAAAACAGACAGATGGAAATTTTGGCACATGTACGCTTTGCTCTTTAAAACACCCAAGAAGTTTACTCACTTTCATACACACACACACACACACACACAACCCTTCCATTTTTCTTAAAACATGTAAGTCTTCCAGTTTATATTTTATTTTGAATCATTTTTTTATAAGTTAAGACTGATGAATCCCCAGACCTGTACCCTTGAAACAAATAATACATTATGTGTTAATTTTAATAAATAAATAAGTAAATAAGAGAAAATTTCACTTTACTAAAAAAAATACAGTTCAAATAAATGGTGAGTGACAGATGTCAACATAAGGAGCAAAGTAAGATCTGGTAAAGACTGGAAAATTCAGAACTGAAAAACTCATGTCCCAACCAAATGGGGTAGATGCTGCTCAAATAATGCCACCTGATTACCAAGAAGAATTTAAGTCCCATAGAACAAGTTCTCCATTTTTCTTTTTTTACCAAAAACTAAAATTCTGGTAAACTAAATTTCACTTTATACATGATATCTTTGGGGGGGGGTGCTGGGAGGGAGTTGGGGAGGGAACAACTGAACAAAAATGTTGAGAAGCTCAATACAGGTCATTATTTTAAATTAAACACATATGTTGGCCACCATCAATCTTCAAATTTTAGTTTAGATGCTTGATAATCAATTTCTTAAAAATTAGTGATTAGACTTCCTCAAAATCTCAGGTCCAAGATTCAGATTTCAGCCAAATAACGACATACTTTAGGACCAATGCAATAACATTTCATTTTTGGCCGCTGGGTGACTTAAGGCTTGAAACACACCTGACTCTTCACTCTTTTCCCAGACCCCAGAATGATTCTCCCCCTTTTGTGGCTGCCAGGACAAGCACATATATTAAGTGCCTTATCTGCTGGGAGTTTGTCAATGTGATTAATTAAAGAGCCAAGTGTAGGAGGGAAATCTCTTGCATGTCCTTCCCCATGCAGTGAATTTTTTTGAGAGATTATCTTATCACAATTAAATTCCAATTTCACAGTTTACTAGCTTTTTTCACTACAAACACGGATGCATTCATAATGCCACGGAAGTATAGAGGAACTGACATCCTTCCTGTTCACTATTTGACTGCAGATTAAATTCCCACATTAAGCAGCCAGTACGCAGATATCCATGACTTGGGGAAACTCAAATTGGTTTCTGTGAGATTAAACACGTAATTTAAAATGGATTTTCCTTTGGGAATGACTTTTTCTCCAAGTGTAGAAATAATTCAAGTGGTTCCTATATTTTCATGTTTGAGTTATCTCAAATTTTTGTTTGATGGCCACTCAGCTTTCTGTAGAAAGGCCGGGAATTGTTAGGGGGTTATTTTACTAGTGATGGTGTAGGGGAACAAATTTTGCCACTTTAAGATATACCTCTTTGGCATACTTATTATTTTAAGGTGGTGATTTTTAAGAAACTGCAGACAAAGGAGAAGCTCTGAAAACCTTGTAAAAGTTACCCTTTTGTAAGAGAAACCTACATTCATAAGGGAAATTTCCATTCTTAAGGGTGTCTGCCTAGTTATATCAAGAAGGGGGAATGACTCTAAATCTCTAGAAACTCTTATCAATGGAGAAGCCAAGGACTTAAACCTGCATAACAACCTGATCCTTTTTTACTGTGCTTTTCCTGGTAACCTTCCACAAGTTACACTCCACCCCCAACATCTTCCTTTGTCTTTAGCCAACGAAGGCATTTAAGGTGATAGCTTTGGCCATTCCGTGGGTATTAATCAGTTTTCCCAGCTCTTTCCCATGTTACAAGAAGTATACATGTTTTTAAATTGTCTTCAGTTTTCTCCTGTTCATGTCTCATGTCAGTTTGATTCCTAGACAAGCTAGAAGAATCTGGAAATGCAAAGTAGCACCTTTTATCTCCTCAACAACAGCCAGTTGGATAAGCAACAAGTATTTATTAAGTGCTGACCGGAAAAAAAAAAGTAAATAAATAAAAGAAAGAAAAAAAGTACAAAATAATGAGCCAGAGCATATTACCGGCCCTTAAGAAGCTTCAAGTCTGTGCTGGCAAAATATATGTCCATATACCAAACAGAGAATACTTTCAATGGAACACATCACAATTTGTTGACCACGAACATGTGCAAGTAGTGCTGTAAAATAGAATGTGTCAGATGTGATATAAACCTGAGCCAATTCCAAAGTGGCAAAAAGCTTTCCACAACAACTTGGATACTCCTTATTGGTATGCACATATTTTAAAAGGTACCATTTGAATGTTTATTAAATGTCAGGAATGATTCTATGCATTCGGCATACATAAATGTCCAAAGCCAGGAGGTAAACACTATTATTATACTCATCTTTTGGATGAGGAATTTGAAGCTTAGAGAGGCTGAATGACTTGCTCAGAATCATACAACTAGCAAGTTCGGATTTATAACTAGTTCTGCCTGATTCAAAATCCAAGAGTTTAAAAAAATTTTTTTATAGATTTTATTTAATTATTTGAGAGAGAGCATGAGTGGGTTGGGGGAGAGGGAGAGGAAGAGGGAGACACAGACTCCCTGCTGAGCAGGGAGCCCAATGAGGGGCTCAATCCCAGGACCCAGGGATCATGACCTGGGCCAAAGGCAGAAACTTAACTGACTTAGTCACCCCAAAGCCAAGAGTTTTAATTACCATGCTATAACTTTCAGTACCTGGAACACTACTTGACACAAACAGAGCCCCCAGAAAGTATCTCATGAATGAATATTTCCCTGGTTATTTATTATTAGCCACAAAGATCTTTTCCATCCATTCCAAAAATGCCTTCATGATTTAAAAGTTTTGAATCAGTACAACATTTTGAAAAAAGACATGATGCTTGATGTCATGCATTATCAAATATAATACTTTAGTCAATTAACAAGCTTTTAACCACAGTTTTTAAATTGTATTTTAAATACTTTGACAATTTTGGTCAGGCCTTCTAACAACAAGTATTCCTAAATTATTACATTAAAAAATAATTATCTGACATTTGACAAAGGAACATGTATAACATGAAGTTTAGAGAAGGCTGCTTGTTCTTGACCAAATCACCTCCCTCCACTGGATAACAATTTCAGAGACTGTCCCTTGAGGATGCGACTTTCAGGGTCACAATTCTTGGCTCTTGTTTGGAAACATGAAATAGTTTGGTATCAGCAATTCAATTAAGGGAACTTTATTAGTTATTAGTCTTGAGGCAACATATAGCCAATGTAGAGGGACAGGAAGCCAGGACCTGCTGGAGACCCACCAGGGACAAGAAGGACAACGGGGAGGGAAATTAACCTGTCCTTAGGGTTTACCAAATCTAAAGCTATTAGTTAAATCATCATAATTTGAAATTAAAAACCATAATTTGAAACTAAAAAAGACCTTTAAAAAGCCAGCAGTCTTCTGGTTTAGACCCAAAGGGAGTTCTACCTCATGGGGTCAATAAAGTTCTTCTACACTATTTGTTTAATGAATGATCTCCCATTTATGTTCTATGAAAAAGGATTTGGACCATTTTGACACATCAAAGGGGTTGTGGATGTCAGCTTCTATGGAAGATACTTAAGAGTTCAAGAGCAGATGTGCTTTCAAAGTTTCACCAAGTAGAGGATCCTTGACTATGAATCAATGCCCGGGGTTCTTTATCTCTAAGATAACTTGCTGATGTGATGTACATTTTAAATTAAGGTCAACAATTTGTGAGATCATTGTAAGAAAGCCAAGTTTAGATATGAACTCCAAACCAATAGGCAAATAAAACTTTCCTTATTTTCAGTGCTGTTATCTCTATTTTGTCTTTGACTTCTCAAAGACTCATTACTTTTTTCGAGTGCTGATTTAACAGTACAAAAAGTTCACACACACACACACACACACACACCCCAAGGCAGAGGATCTAAGCACTACTGCATTCATTAAGCTAGAGCCAAGGGGGAAATAGGGCAACAGAAAAGAACATGAAAATATGAGAAGATCAGTTGTGAAAAAACGAGAGAGAGGAGCCAAAAAAATGTCCTATTGGGTATGAGTTATGGCTCATATTTTGTAGGTAGTAACAATTTGATTCTGAATATAGACTAAGGGAAGGTTATGACAGTAATAAAGGTATGGTGCAGGGTGGGTTTAGGAAATTGAAGGGGGGAATGGAAAATTGTTTTGCTTATCTGGAACTAATGGTTAAATGAAGGAACAATTAGATATAAATTATGAAAAGAAGGAAAAGGAGAAACTCATAATAACATTTGAATTCTAACTTAAGATACATAATAATAGGCACTTTGATTTCAGAACAGGGATTAAATATAAAGTTAAGAATATTTATGGAAGATTACTGTGGCATGTATGTGTGGGATGGACTGACAGAGGTAGGGGAGATGACAGAAATGCACTGACATATTTCAGAAACAACGGTCAAGTTTTTGCCCAGGGTGGTGGTCCTTATTTCCAAACCACATAATGGTCTAGTAGAGGCTCAAATTTGAGCAAGTAGAAAAGCAAAGTATTATGCTCGTTTTCACCTCTCCCTTGAATTCCTTCATTCATGATAGGTAGATATTTGTAGGAACCTAGGTATTACCTAATCATTTTTTGCAGCAAAGTTTGGTTTGACAACTGGGGACAAGAATGAAGGAGATTGTTTGTTCACTCCTTTTCATTGTCATAGAGCATCAGACAAGATCATCAGAGATTGAGAAAATGTTTAAGTGAACTCTATGTGTCGGATCTGTACATTCGAATTCTCTAATTGACTTTCAGTGGCCGTGATGAGCTCAATTCAATGTGTACTAAATCAAAGAGAAGTAGATTACTTTTTGTAATAGTGACTGACAATCATGATGGCAATGACAATACTCACCATTTAGAGAAACCCTACTATGTACTAGAAACTTAGCCTTGTAGGCATTTCATATAGTGTCTAAAACGTCTCAAATCTTCACAATAGTCTTGAAGATTAGACACAAGAGAACTATCTCAATTTTGTAGAAGAAACTGACAAGTTTAAATGACTTGATGGAGATCTCAGCTTAGAAAACAGAGTCTGGATTTGAACACAGGCTTGAGTCTCTGACACATTGTTCATACTATGCCATTCATTTGGAGTAATAAAGCACACCGCGGCTTCGAAATTTATAAAATACAGTTTACAGTAAGATCCCAGTGTTTCAGAGTATGATGAAGATATCTGAAATTCACCCTCCATGTGGGAGAACACTTCACAGCCCTTATATTGAAATACAGATGCCAATATTTAGCAAATTTGAACGTGTAGTTTAATAGTGATGAACGAAAATCTAGGATAAAAATCTGTTTCATTGGTATTTTGATAGAATTACCAGTATCTTTGGAGAGACATCAAGGATAAGTAGGACGCTATTTCAAAAGATGCTATCTTATCACACGTTATTTTTCTAGCAAGCAGTCTACTACCCGTGGGCTCGCAGTTAACATCGTAAGAGGTTTGTTGAAACTCTAGTAGAAATAAAAATTTATGAGGCACTGCTTTATCTTTCAAACTGAAGTAATTCAGGCTTTGTGAACTTTAAGAGATCAGTTCTGCATAATTTATTCAACAAAATGTAGAACCATAACTACATTTTATTTGTACGATATATAAATGTGCACATAACCTCAATTGTCTAAATAATAAATATGGTAGTTGAGTCTTTTCCTCTCCTCTGTCTGGAACACCCTGCACCCTACGCCTCGGTCAGTCTTCCTGGCTCATGTCCACTCAGCCTCCCCAAAAGGTGCCAGGGTGTCTTCTGGGAAGACTGTTCTCACTTCCTAGGCAGCATTAGGGCCTGTCATCCCCTTCAACTCCCTGCTTGAAATCCAAGCAGCCACTTCATTGCTATTATCCTTACACTAGAGAAGAGTCAGAGAAGAGCACTTGCTCTTATTTGGAGAGCTGGAGAGGAGACAGAGCTGACATTCTTACTCAGCTAGTCAGATTCTAGGGCCCAATACTCCTAACCACTAAGCGAGGGGCCTTTCCAGGGTACACCCTTTATATATTTTTGCATCTCAGGTCTTAGCAAAATATCAGACACATCAGAGGAAGTCAATGAAAGAATGAACAAATACTTTCAGTTCAAAGGGGGTATCAGCTTTAGCCCATCCCACGGTTACTGCTGGCCCTCATGGCCCTGTCACAAAGGCAGTGAGTGAAAAGGCAGTGATAACTGAATTCTTCCCCTACACTATCTTCTGGAGGAAAATAAAAGCAAAAAAGATAGTCTGGGGAGAAAAAGAAACAAAACAAAACAAAACTCTGCTTCTCCGTACCCACTCCTCCCCGCCCTCTACCCCAAAACAATGGCAACATGGAACCAGCTTGCTCTGCCATGATCTCTTCTCTTGCTTAGTGCCTGAGTCAAGTCTCCCAAATACTGTAAGGAAGGGCCTCATTCGAAGCTTTCGAGAACTTATTTTCTAATCAAAAACTCATCTGTCTCAGTCTATACATCTCTCTAATACAGTCTGATTTCTCATTATTTCCCAAAACACATTCTTTAATTTCTACACTGTCACAAAAATAAAGCATTCTTACAACCCTTCTGAATTTCATTACGTAGTCTGTCTTTAATGTTCAGGGTAATGCGGGGACCAGCAAGCTACATTGTGCCACCTGTTTTTTATACTGCCTTTAGGCAAAGAATATATTTTTTTTTAAATTTTAAATGCTTAAAAAAAATCAAAAGGAGAATAGTCTATGATTTCTGGAAATGCTATGAAATTCAAAATTAGTCTATAAATAAAGCTTTATTGGGACACGACCGATTCATTTACATATTGTCTAAGGCTGTTTTCATGCTGCAACTCTAGAGGTGAAGAGTTACAACACAGACCATTTGGTCTGGAAACCCTCAAATATTTATAATCTGGTACTGTGCAGCAAAAAATTTGCCAGCCTCTGGGATAATGGAATAGCATGATGGTGTGCTGTCATTGAATATCTACTCTGCATGAGACATGGGTACTAGCCATTCTTTATTTCACTCAGACTTCCCACCTGAGGAAGGTGGATATTCTTCTTCCAAACTGCAGATGAAGAGACTGGGATTGAACAAGTATAAAGAACTAAAAGCAGAACTAAAAACCTTCAGACTCCACAGCTCATCCATGGTTTTTCCTCTATGACAAGCTATTTCTCCATATACTTAAGAAAAAGCGAATATATAGACAAGTGTGAAATCATACAATCCACATTCAATACTTAATAATGGGATGCCAAGTGATGACACGGTCCTAGGGAAACCCAGCTAATCCAGGAATTACCAATTACCAATTGCATCAATAGAGTTGCTTGGGTCTCTCTTTTTTTTTTCCCCCCAATTCTTAACTTTACCTGGCACATAGTTTCTTTTTTTTTTTTTCTTTTAAACATTAAACAATTGCAGATCCTTTCAGGTAGAACTTCAAACTTCCTTTTTATCCCTTTTGTCTTTCATCTATAGATAAATTTATTCTTTAAAAGAATAGACTTTTTTCAAGTACAATGTTGTTCCTTGAATTTCATATGACAATTTTTAAATCAGTGCTTCATAGCACATCTATGTGAGCTAGCTAGGCTTATTGCCCTTTAGATTTCAGGACATCCAGAATAGAATAAAGAAAAAAGGACAAAGAAAACAGTTTAATCTTTTCCCCCCAAAACACCCATATCTTGATTCTCAAAGGCCAAACCAAGCAGAATCACAGTAATAGGGAAAGTAAACAGAAGACATCCAGCCAAAATAAGAGAAGAAAGCCTGAATGATGATTTTCTTTTTTTTTTTTTAAATCCAAGTGAACCTGATACATCCTGACTGCTAGGTAGTTTTGGCTCATGTTTAGAAACAATCCTCAGAGCCGGAGATCTCAAGCTTAATTCTTGGAAAGGTAACCGACCCTTAAGAAAACAGTGTTATTTTTACATAACTATATTCTGAACTTGCCTCTAATAATAAAAGCCAACATTTATTGATCACTGCCATGTTTCACACCCTTAACATGTATTAATTTTTTAATCCTCACAATGGCCCTGTGAGGTAATACTACTATTAACTCCATTTCACAGATGAATAAGCAAAAGTACAGCAGGTTAGGGGACTTGCTCATTGGCATTCAGTTAGTGACAGAGTCAGGGCCAAACAGAGTGTGCACCTCTAACCACAAGATGGACTGCTTCTGGTCTGCTTCCCAATGTGTCACAACTATTGAATTAAATATCAAATGGTAAATATATCATTGAATCAAACATTTTCGTTGTGTAGCGTGGTGGCTGCTCTCCAACAAAAATTTGTTCATTTGGTTTTCGCGATCTTTTCCTAAGGGGTAGTTGTCATGAAAATGGATTTTAAAAAGAGTCTTTTGATAAAAGCCTTTAGTTGGGCACTTTGCAAATAAACTGGAAAAATAGCAGCAAAGATTTCCTCGTGAGAAATTCTGAATCTTATTGAACGGTTTTAAGATTTTAACATTTATATGAAGATTCTGAAAGTGTCTATGACTGCCTAGAAAGTAATTTCCCATCTTTGAGGAAGAAAGATGATCAATATAAGAGTAGATTATCATGTTTTAACTATAGCAACACACACAAAAATCAATATGAAGTCATTAATCCAGTCAGAATTGAGACTTGGAAGCCAAAAATTATCCAGATACAATTAATTTTTTTTGTAGTGACATTCTATTTTTTCTTTTGAGCTACAATTGATATATAACATTTTATTACTTTCAGGTGTATAACATAGTGACTCAACATTTGTAGAGTCACAAAATGGTCACCACCATAAATCTAGGTACCATCTGTCACATTTCAAAATTATTATTATTGACTGTATTTTCCATGCTATGTATCTTCATGACTTATTTTATAACTGCAAATTCATACTTCTTAAAGCCCTTTACCAGTTTTGTTCCCCCCATCAACAATAATCCACCCGTCCCTCTGGCAACCACCAATCGATTCTCTGACTCTATGAGTTGGTTTTGTGTTGTTTTGTTTTACTTAGCTTCCACAAGCCAAATCATATGGTATTTGTCTTTCTGTGTCTGACTTATTTACTTATTTCATTTAATACCCTTTGGTACATCCATGTTTGCTGTGGCAAGTGGTAAGTTTTCATTCTTTTTTTTTTTAATGGCTGAGTAGTATTCATGTGTATGTGTGTACACACACACATACAACATTTTATCCATTCATCCATTGATGGACACTTTGGTTGCTTCCATATCTTGACTACCGTAAATAATACTGCAGTGAACATCAGAGTGTCTATATTTTTTCAAACTAGCGTTTCTGTTTTCCATAGTGGCTGCACCAACTTGCATTCCCACACAGTGCACAAGGGTTCCCTTTGCTCCATAACCTTACCAACACTTGTATTTCTTTTTATATTAGCCACTTTTAGGTGTACAGGATTATCTCATTGTGGTTTGGATCTGCATTTCCCTAATGAGTAGTGATGCTGAGCAACTTTTCATATGCCTGTTGTTTTTCCAAGGAAGACATACAGATTAACATCAGACCCTCTTCCCATTTTTTTAAATGGATTTTTCCCTCGTTATTGAGTTGTAGGACTTCATTGTATATTTTGGATATTAACCCATTATCAGATTTATGACTAGCAAATATCTTGTCCCATTCAGTCAGTTGCCTTTTTATTTTGTTGATGATTTCCTTCACTGTGGAGAAGCTATTTGGTTTGATGTAGTCTCATTTATTTTTTTGTTTTCCTTGCCTTTAGAATCACATCCAGCGCACGCGTGCGCAAACACACACACACACACACACACACACACAATGTTGTTTAAGACCTATGTCACAGAGCATACCACCTATGTTTTTTTCTAGGAGTTCTATGCTTTCAGGTTTTATATTCAAGTCTTTAATCCATTTTGAGGTTTCTCCTTTTTTTTTTTTTTAATACGGTACATAAGAGTTGTTCAGTTTTCAGTTTCATTTCATTGGCTGTTCCATTCATTCCATTGAATTCATCCCCAACACCATTATTGAAGAGATTGTCCTTTTCCCATTGTGTATTCTTGATTTTTTCATAAATTAAGTGACCATAAATATGTAGATTTAGATTTCATTTCTATTCCACTACTATGTGTCTTTTCTTATGTCAATAAAATACTGTTATGATTACTACACCTTTGAAATCTGGGAGCTTGATACCACCATCTGTGTTCTTTTTATCTCAAGATGGTTTTGACTATTTGGGTCTTTGGGGTCCCATATAAATTTCAGAATTATTCTAGTTCTGTGAAAAATGCCATTAGTATTTTGATAAAGAATGCACTAAATCTCTAGATTGCTTTGCATAATAAGGACATTTTAACATTACTTGTTCCAATCCATGAGCACAGAATATTCTTTCATTTATTTTGTCTTCAATTTCTTTCATCACTGTTGCAGTTTTCAGTGTAAAGGTCTTTTACTTCCTTGATTAAATTTATTCCTACATATTTCATTATTTTTGATACAATCATAAATAGGGTAGTTTTCTAGATTTTTCCTTTGGGTAATTTATTATCTTGATTTTTCTTTCTGGTAATTACTTTCTGGTGTATAGAAATGCAAGAAAGTTTTATACATTAATTTTGTATCCTATATATTTACTGAATTCATTTATTACTTCTAACAGTTTTTTGGTGGAGTCTTCAGGGTTTTATATATATAGTATCATGTATCAGAAAATATTAACAGTTTACTTCTTCCTTTGCCATTTGTATGCCTTTTCTTTCTTTCTTGCCTAATTGCTGTAGGTAGAACTTCAAGTACTGTGTTGAATAAAAGTATCAAGAGTGGGCATACTTGTCCTGTTTTTGATTTTAGAGGAAAGGCTTTCTGCTTTTCACCATTAAGTGTGATGTTAGTTGTGGGCTTGCCATACACAGTGTTTATCATGTTGAGGTAAATTCCCTCTACAGCCACTTTGTTCAGGTTTTTTGTTTTTTTTTTTTAATCAAAGTTGGATGCAGATTTTGCCAAATTCCTCTTTTCCATCTATTGAAATGGTATTATTTTTATTTTATTTTTTTAACATGATGTATCACGTTGATTGATTTGCTGATATTAAGCCATCCTTGAACACTTGGAATAAATTCCCCTTGATCGTGGTTTATGATCCCCTTAATGATTGATCAATTTGGCTTGCTAATATTATGTTGAGGGCTTTTGCATCTATGTTTATCATGATATGGACCTGTAAGTTCCTTTTTTTTTGGTGTCTTTGTCCAGTTTTGGCATCAGATAATGGTGACCTCATAAAATGAGTTTGGTAGCTCTTCTTCCTCTTCAACCATTTGGAATTGTTTGAGAAGGATATGATTAAATCTTCTTTGAATGTGTGATATAATTCATCAGTGAAGCCATCTGATCCTTGTCTTTTGTTCGTAGGAAGGTTTTTGATGATTGATTCTTACTAGTAATTAGTTTATTCAGATTTTCTATTACTTCATTATTCAGTCTTTGAAGATTGTAAATTCACAAAAAAATCTATTTCTTCTGGATGCTCAATTTGATGGGACAAAACTTTTCATAGTAGTCTCTTAAAATCCTTTGTATTTCTCTATAGTATCAGTTGTAATTTTACTTTCATTTCTGACTTTATATACATTTGAGCCCTGTCCCTCTTTCTTTCTTGGTGACTCCGTCTAAAGGTTTATCAATGTTCTTTACAAGGAATCAGCTCTTAGTTTTACTGATATTTTCTATTGTCTTTTAGTCTGTATTTCATTTATTTTTACTCCAATCTTTATTGTTTCCTTCCTTCTACTAACTTTGAGCTTCATCTGTTCTTCTTTCTCTGTTTTTCTTAGGTGTAAAATCTTTTATTTCAGATTTCTCTTATTTCTTGACACATGCTTGTATTGCAATAAATTTCTTTCTTAAACCACTTTTGCTATATCCCATGGATTCTGTCGTGTTGTATTTCTGTTTTCATTTGTCTCTTATACACTTTTAAATTTCTCTTTTGATTTATTCTATTACTCAGTAATTGTTCAGTAGCATGTTGTTTAGGCTCCACATATGTGTAGTTTTTCCAGTTTCCTTCTTGTAATTGATTTCTAGCTTCATACCTTTGTGGTTGGAAAAGATGCTTGATATAATTTTGATATTCTTGAATTTATTGAGATTTATTTTGTGGCCTAACATGGAGAATGTTCCACTGCACTTGAGAACAGTACATATTCTACTATTTTGGAGTGGAATGTTTTATACATATCTAGTAAGTCCATTAGGTCTTAGTCCCTGTTTTTAAGGCTGATGTTTTCTTACTGATTTTCTATCTGGATGATTGATGCAATGACATAGAATCCCCTACTATTAATTGTATTATCATCACTTTTTCCCTTTAATTCTGTTAATATTTGCTTTATCAACTTTGATGCTCTTATGCTCTTATGACATATATTTACAAACGTTATATTTCCTTAATGGATATAACCCTTTATCATTATCAGTCCCCCTCTTCATCTTCTGTTATAGTCTTTGTTTCAAAGTCTATTTTGTTTTAAAAGAGTACAGCTATACCAGCTTTTTGTTTTCATTTGCATAGAATAGCTTTTTCCTTCCTTTCACTTTCAGTCTGTGTGTCTCCTTACTTCTGAAGTGAGTCTCTTATAAACAGTATATATATGTGTCTTTTTAAAAAATCCACTCAGTCACTCCAAGTTTTTTTCATTGGATCATTTAGTCCATTTACAATTACAGTAATTACTCATAGGTTTGTACTTACTGTCATTTTGTTAATTGTTTTCTGACTGATTTTATAGATCTTCTCTGTTCCTTTTTCTTCTCTTTTTTCCCTTGTGTTTTGTTTACTTCTTTAGTGTTTTGGTCAGACTCCTTTCTCATTTTGTGTATTTACTGTAAGTTTTTGCTTCGTGGTTATTGGGAAGTTTACATATATTATCCTGTGAATCTAACAGTCTATTTTAAGTTAATAGCAACCTTAAATTTGAACATATTCCAGAAGTCTACATTTTTATTCTCTTCCTTCATGTTTCGTGTTTTCAGCATCACTTTTTACATGTTTTATGTATTCCTCAGCTAATAATTAGTTAATTTTAATACTTTTGTCATTTAAACTTCTTAGTAGCTTAATAAATGATTTATCTACTACTTTTACTATATAGTTATTTTTTCCAATGAGATTTATACTTTCATGTTTTCTTATTAATTAGTACCATTTCTTTTCATCTTAAAGAAGTCCTTTAATATTTCTTATAAAACTGGTTAAGTAGCAATAAACTTTTGCTTGTTCTGTAAACTTCTTCTTCAAACCTGAATGATAACTTTGTTGAGTATTTGTAGTTGGAAGTTTTTTCCTTTAAGCACTTTGAAGGGGTCATGCAACTGCCTTCTGGCTTGCAAAGATTTTTCTGAGAAACCTGCTGATAGCTTTGTAGTTTGTAGGATTTCCTTTGTATGTAACAGTTTTTCTCTTGCTGCTTTAAAAATTCTTTATCAACTTCTGCCATTTTAATAATAATATGTCTTGGTGTGGGTCTCTCTGGGGTCCCGTTATTTGGAGGGCACTATGCTTCCTGGATTTTCATGTCTGTTTTCTTTCCAGGTTAGCAAGCACCAAAACTAATCACCCCACCCATCCTAGCATGTTGGTGGTGGGGTGACATTATGTGCTTGCCTGCTTGTACTTGCAGGCCATGTAGAGAATACAGTAATGGTATCTGCCAGTGCTTCCAACTCCAGGGAACATCTCAAATGTCCCTGTCCCTCCAGTCAATGTTCCCAGAACTGAAAACTAATCTCCCTCACATACAGTCTGGGTACTTTTCAAACTGTTGAGTGTTTGTTTTGTTTGCTGCATCTTGGGGTTAGTCCTCCAAGAGGAGAATCTCAGTTTTCTATAGCATTCTGGGACCCCTGGACATCAGCTCTGTTGGTTTTCAAAGCCAGACATTCTGGGGGCTTGTCCCTCCAATTGCTGGGCTGCCTGATGTGGGGCACCAACACCTTGCTCCTCTAGTAGAAGCACCTGTCTGGAGAGATCCCTCCCTACAGTGTGTTGCCACACTGTGGGTAGGTCTTTTGGTCAGGCTGTCTTGGTGTTTCCTACCTATCGTGATATGGTCCTTTTATCCTATGTTGTGAAGAGCAGTTCATCTAGTTTTCAGATCTTTTTCAGAGAGCAATGATCCTTATGTAGCTATAGATTTGGCGTGTCCATGGGAGAATGTAAGTTCGTGATCTCCCTATGCTTCTGTTTTGGACTCCCTCCCCCATCATAATATTCTTACTATAAATCTGTTTGGAATTTTGAAATAATCAGTTCTAAGGACATACCAAATTATACCGAGAAGATGAAAAATAAGAAAAAAAAAAGCTTCAGTTTACTCTAAAGACCATTGTTTAAAATAAAAGAAATAGCTCCAATTTCCTCATAGATATAGTCTCATTCATTTTGTTAGTTCAGCAGGACCACTTATCAACACTTACTTTAGAGTAGAAATGTATGTAGGTTTGTTTTTTTTTTCAATATTTTCGATTCTATCTTGTAAAATAGTTTCATGGGATCAGGTAGACTACAGAAAAAAAAAATTTGTCTTAGATTCTATTGTAGGCTTATAAATAAAGGTATTTCTTTTAAGAATCAAGGAAAGGTACAATGACCTCCAAATCAACTGTTCAGCCCCTGAGTTTCTTACAGGAAAACTGGGGAGATTCAGGAAAGAACATTTGTAACAGATTTTTCCATTTTTACACTATTTTCGCTTCTCAGCTGTCATCATTCCAGGCAGTGCAGAGTAGAAGGCTGCTTGGATTTTCCAGAAAATGGAAACTTCAAAGCTAAATAAAGCTCAGGAGCCATAGTGCTATAGTCTAATGATATAGAATAACTGATTTAGTCAACCAAATGTAAAAATTATATTCTGATTCCCTTCATTTATTTAAGCAAATTTCTTTACTACATCCCTGAGTAAAACAATGAATATCTTTGAGCTTGATTTTCTTAAGATGGCATGTTAAATTTTTTTAAAAAGTCCCAAAATGCACTTTCTTTAGTAAAAGCGCAGTAATTGATGCTAAGCTATTTTACAACGTTCTTAGCTGCTGAAATTTGTGCTAGTGCCATATTATACACCATTTTTATTAGAATACTATATTTGATTATAATTGGTTTCTGAAAAAAAATGGTCAATAACATTGAAGTAAATCACAAACCTGGAAAGTAGTATAAAGAGTGTCAAATGAACTATTCTTGTATATGTGTTACTCTTTCATTTTGTTTTTGATTAATCTGGATTAAAGGATACATGGGTATTATTTCTGAGTAATGCTACTAACAGCATAACAAGAGAAATCTTGTTTCAATCACAGATTTGTACGTTAATTAAGAACAACATTGTAAAGCAATGTTCTCCTCATCTTTTTCACATATTTTGCTTCTAGTTACAGTGGTATAGTTTCTTTTTTTTTTTTTAAAGATTTTATTTATTTATTTGACAGACAGAGATCACAGGTAGGCAGAGAGGCAGGCAGAGAGAGAGGGGGAAGCAGGCTCCCCGCTGAGCAGAGAGCCCGATGTGGGGCTCGATCCCAGGACCCTGGGATCATGACCTGAGCCGAAGGCAGAGGCTTAACCCACTGAGCCACCCAGGTGCCCCAGTGGTATAGTTTCTATTAGAGGTAAACTATAAACATTCAACAAAATTACTTGAAGACATTGGAAAGTGAGACAGAGATGAGAATAGGCAGATACTGTGTGGAAGGCAGACACTGCATTGGAGCAGGAGATAATACACACTTGGAAAAGATAATGACACAGTAAGGCCTCAGTCAATGACATGTGAGGCACTACAACTCAAATAAAAACCAACCATTTTACTCCCTTGGAAAACCAGAGCATAGAGTTTCAAGTGCCCCAAACAAACAGAAAGTTAATGAATATGATTAAAAGGAAATACAGAGGAAAAACCCCATATTATGGCCTAAATTCTGTCCAAGTCCCTGGCTTGACCCCATGAGTGGGACAGATCCCAAGCAGTTCAGTTAGACTAGTTAAGACTAAAAAACATGGCACAGATTCTAGCTGTTAAAATCACAGAGATAAGAGTTTGGAATTTGGGCGTAGCCAAATTAGCTGCTGATCCCCCCCCCCATATTTGAAGAATAAAATATAGTCTCTACTTGACAAAATTAAGGATAAAATCCAAAACTTAGACATGTAGGAAAAAGAAACTATGGCTTATAACCAAAAGAAAATTAATCCAGATTGACCTTGAATATTGAATTAGCAGAAGATCTTTTTAAAATAGTTAATACCGGGGTGCCTGGGTGGCTCAGTGTGTTAAGTCTCTGCCTTCAGCTCAGGTCATGATCCCAGGGTCATCGGATCGAGCCCTGCATCAGGCTCTCTGCTCAGCGAGGAGCCTGCTTTCCCCTCTTTCTCTGCCTGCCTTTCTGCCTACTTGTGATCTCTGTCAAATAAATAAATAAAATCTTTTCTTAAATACCAAAAGCATAAGCAATAAAAATTAAAATGAACAAGACTATCAAACTAAAAAGCTGCACAGCTAAAGAGATGATCAACAAAATGAAAATGCAACCTACATAATGGAAGAAAAACTTGCAAGCCACCTTTCTAATAAGGGGTTAACGTTCAAAACCCACGAAGTAGTTAAACAACTCAATAGTAAAAGTAATAATAACCTGATATAAAAATGAGCAAAGGCGGGGGAGGAGCCTGGGTGGCTCAGTCAGTCAAGTGACTGACTTGATTTTGGTTCAGTTCATGATCTTGGGGTCACATCAAGCACTCCATCTTCCCCTCCCCAATCAGCTCTGCATTCAGCATGGAGTCTGCTTGGGATTATCTCTTTCCTTCTTCCCCCTGCCCCCACTTGTACCCCCTCTCAAATAAATTAATAAAATCTTTTTAAAAATGAGCAAGTGACATGAATTGCTGTTTTCTCACAGATGATATTCCAATGGTGAGCAGATACATGAAAAGATATTTAATATCACTAACCATCAGGGAAATACAAATCAGAACCACAATGAGAAATCTCTTCACACTTGTTAAATTGGCTACTATCAAAGAGACAGGAAATAATCAATGTTGGTGAGTATATAGAGAAGAGGGAGCCCTGGTCCACTCTGGTGAAACCACTATGGAAAACAGTATGGCGTTTCCTTTAAAAATTAAAAATAGAACTACCATATGATCTAGTAATTCCATTTATGGATAACTATCCAAAGGAAATGAAAACACTAATGCCAAAAAATACATCCATCCTCATTTTCATTTCAGCATTATTTATAATAGCCAAGACAGGGAAGCAACATAAGTACTCACCAATAGATGAACAAAGAAAATGTCACACACACACACACACACACACACACAATTATTCATCCATAAAAAGAAGGAAATGTCATTTATGATATGAATGGAAGTAGAGGGTATTTTTCTAAGTGAATAAGTCACAGAGAAAGACATACTGTATCATCTTACTTCTATGGGGAATCTGAAAAAACTGAACTCACAGAAACTGAGAACAGATTGGTGGTTGCCAGACATGGGGAGGGGCAGTGTTTGGAATCAGGGAAATAGGTGAAGTAGGTCAAAATGTACAAACTCTAGTTATAAATATGTTCTTGAAGAGTAATGTACTACATAACTATATTTAACAATACTGTACTCGGTATTTGAAAACTCCTAGAAGAGTAAATCTCAAAAGATCTCACCACACACACAGAAAGTGTTAACTATATGAGGTAATGCATGGTAACTAAACTTACTGTGGAAATCATTTTGTAACATATACATATATCAAATCCTTACACTGTAAACCTTAAACTTATGCAATATTTTACATTCAATTATATTTCAGTAAGGCTGGGAAAACTCCATAAATACTTGAAAAATACAAATGATATGCTTACAGTTTCATATACTGCTATAAAATAGACTCAAAATTGATCGAAGGACCCTTTTCACAAATGCAATGCCTTTATCACAGGGTGATGGTCTGAAATATTTCATTTATTTCTCACTTAAAGCCACACTATCTTCACTCCTAATTAACCAAATCCCATAGCATTTCCAAGGGACAAGATGTAAATTCTTCCTTTAATGTATTTTATTAACTTTTTTGAAATTCACATTTACACTGTCAATGCTTTTAGCCTTTATCATTTCACACACAGTCTTGCCTGTGCTCCTTCTCTAGTCCTAGTTCCCCCAGATCTTTCCTTCATACCCTCAACTTGATCATTCTTTATAAAATATGGCTCCATAGAGCTTCAATTTTTTAGTCAGTCAACACATTACTCTTAAAATAATATTTTACTGAATGTCTAGAATTCTACTTATCTGCAATCTAAAGCCTTCAACCTTATCTTCTATAGCCCCTTTATTCTACGCCTCAGAAAAGAGAAAAAGAAAAGCCATGATTTCACATATCTAAATATTTTAAAGATGTAAAGTAAGTCATATAGTAAATAAAATATACTTTATGCTTCTACTTATACTTTCCTATCAATAAAATTAAAAACTATATGCAAAGGTATGTTTTTATGACTTGGAGCAAGTAATTTGTTTTAAAAATATCCAGTGTAACTATGCTAAAGTTCATATAGGAAAATATGCACTTAGTAAATGAATAGAAACTCTCAGCAGAGAAAGTATACCAAAGAGCCAAATGAGAACTTGAGAGTTAAAAATACAGTGTTTGAAAATAGTAAATTTGGTGAATTTAATGGCAGATTGGGGGACATAAAAATCAGTTCCTTTGGAGACCAATAAATCAAAAGCAACCAATTGTAAAAATGTGGGGGGAGAGGTAAAAAACAAAACACACACACACACACACACACACACACACACACCAGAGCCTCTGAGATCCACGGGATAAAATAAAATGGTCTAATATACAGGTAATTAGGTTCCAGAAGAGAAGATAAACCTGGGATGCAAACAAAACAAAACAAAACAAACTTAAGGAAATAATTACAAAATTTTCCCAAAATTTGGTCAATGCTTAAATTGAAACATTTTAAGAAACACAGCAAATCCAAAGAGGAATAAATACAAAGACAGCCATACCTAGACCCACCATAATTAAATTACTGAAACAGAAAAATATAAAAATCTCAAATCAGCCAAGGGGGAAAAACATAATACCATTTGTTACTTATTTCTCACTAGAAAAATGAAGTCCAAAGACAGTAGAATGACATCGCTAAAGTGTTGGAAGGAAAACAAAAACTCTTAGCCAAGAATTCTATATCTAGCAAAAATATTCTCTAAGAATTAAAACAAAATGGAGTTTTAGCTAAATAAAAATTAAGAGTTTATCATTAGCTGAATTGCATTACACAAAATGCTAAAAGAAGATCTTTAAGCTGAAGGCAAATGTTCCTTGGATCTTTAGAAAGGAACTAAGAGCAGCAGAAATGTTAAATATGTGGGTAAATGTAAAAGATTACTTTTTCCCTCCTAATTTAAAACACAGGGCTCATGAAATTATAGTTTGGGATTTATAATGTATCTAGATGAAATAAAAACGTAGGACAACTAGAGAAAGGAATGGGGAGTAATGGATGATTAGGGCTATATAGTAGCAAATTTCTTTCATTTTATGTGAAATGATACAATATTAAATTTGAGTTGATATTGACAAGGTAAAGATAGATATTTTAACCCCTAGAAAAGCTACTAAAAATAATTCAAAGAGGTACAGTTAAAAAGACAGCAGATACATGAAGTACAAGAACAAAGACTCCTAGAATATCAAAGAGGGAAGAGACTGTAGAGTACAATATTTGATCTAATGTCACATCCCCTTTTATAAACATTTGACTGCTCATTTAGCCTGGACACTGCTCACATACTTTCAAATGAAAGGGCTCATGAGGCATCCCATTGCCCTCACGTTTCTGGTTCTATGTTACACTTCTATAGAAGAAGTTCTCTTCCTTTACAAACAGTATCTATTATCTCTTAGTTAAATATCTAAACATTCATTTCTTCTCCACAGTTTTCCCAGTTTATGGCTGGAGAAAGGAGTTATTCTCTTCTAGATGAGCTCCCAGCTGACTTTATGCCCCATGTCCTCCCCTAGCATCCTATTTATTTCCTTTGTAACCCTTGCCAAAAATGTAAAAGACATGATTGTCTATTAATTTTATTTGTTTAGTGAATGTGCCCGACACCTAATGGGTACCCAATCAAAGTAAGATGAAATTAAAACAAGCATCATGGGACAACTGTGTGGCCATTTTGCAAAAGATAAACTTAGACACACATCTCACACTGTATGGAAGAAAAATCTTTAAAAGGATTGTAATTCTAATGTAAAAAAAAAAAAGAAACCAACCAAGTATTTGAAAATATGAGTAAATTTCTCTTTAACCTTGGTGCAGGGAAAGGCTTTCTAACTATTATTCAAATTTAGAGATGAGGTAAGAGAAAAGAGTAAATTTAACTCTTCTTCAATATGGTAGACAAAAATCCACTATGAACAAAATCCAAGAACAACTAACCAAATGGGAGAAAATATTTGTGATTTACATAGGTATAGATATAGATATATGACAGAAAAAGGGCTAATGACATGCATAAGAATAATCAAACATAAATCAGAACATAAATCAGAATCATTCAGTGCATATGTATCATGAACCAGATACACTGTTATGTGTTTTTTACAGGTATTCTTTTTTTTTTTGAGAGAGAGAGAGAGAGAATACAAGAAAGCACATGATACCCTGGTTGTAATATGTGTGAATTTCCAGACTTATCTTGACTGTTTAATTTCCACATTTGATTAAGCTCTGAGTTATATTCTCTATTGATCTTCTTGGTGTATATTCCTGAAGTATATCTTGTGAATAGAGCAAAATGAGGTATGGATATGTTCTGAGCAGCAAACTATCAGCTTTGCTGACAAGAATATTCTATTAAAGAGTTACATAATTTACTTTATGGGCCATTGTTTGATGTAGTCTAGATTTCTTAATCATGACAGAGGTTGAACTGTGATAATAGCCAATAGTGATCAATTTTGTATTTCATTGTCTTATAATATCAGTGTTCACATATATTATGAAATGAAGTTTAGTCTTTTATTCCCTTGTGATAATTAATGTCAAAACCATGACTAGACAGAACTTCTGTCTCCATCAAAATCTTAAGCCATACTGAAAATATCATTTTGCTTTAAGTGTAAGTCAGTTCCATTGGTGATGGTATAAAGATCTAATAAACTGCAGCTGGTGTGATCAAGTGAGATTTATTCCTGGGTTGCAAGGGTGGTTCAATATTCACAAATCAATTAATGTGATATACTACTTCAATATGAGAAGTGCTAAGAACCATGGGATCATTTCAATAAATCCACCCCCAAATTTTTTGACAAAATACAACATCCATTCACAATAAAAACCCTCCAGAAAGTAGGTTTAGAGGGAGCATACCTCAACATAGCAAAAGCCATATATGGGAAAACAAAATAAAACAAAACCCACAGCTATCATCCTCAATGGGGAAACACTGAGAAGTTTTCTCCTAAAGTCAGGAACAAGACAAGGATGCCCACTCTCACCACTTTTACTCAACATAGTACTAGAAGTCCTAGCTAAAGCACACAGACAACAAAAAGAAATAGAAAGCACCCAAATTAGCAAGGAAGAAGTAAAACTTTCACTATTCACAGATGACATAATACAATATATAGAAAACCCTAAAGATTCCACCAAGAAAAACTGCCAGAACTGATAAATGAATTTGGTAAAGTCGCAGGATACAAAATCAATGTACAGAAATCTGTTGCATACTTGTGTATTCTAATAATGAAGGTGAAGAAAAATTAAGAAAATAATCCCATTTACAATTACACCCCAAATAATAAGATACTTAGGAATAAACCTAACTAAAGAGGTGAAACATCTATACTCTGAGAACTGTAAAACACTGATGAAAGAAACTGAAGATGACAGGGATGTCTGGGTGGCTCAGTCAGTTAAGCATGTACCTTTGGCTCAGGTCAGGATCCCAGGGTCCTGGGATAGGGTCCTGCATCGGGCTCCTTGCTCAGCGGGGAGCCTGCCTCTCCCTCTGCCTGGCACTCCCCCTGTTTGTTCTCTCTGACAAATAAATAAATAAAATCTTAAAAACAAAACAAAAAAAGAAATTGAAGATGACAAAAAAAAGACATTCTATACTTATGGATTGGGAGAACAAATATTGTTAAAATGTCTATACTACATAAAGCAACCTATGCATTTAATAAATCCCTATCAAAACACCAATAGCATGTTTCACTGAACTAGAAAAACAGTCCTAAAATTTGTATGGAACCACAAAAGACCCTGAATAGTCTTGAGAAAGAAAAGCAAAGCTGGAGGAAACCCCAATTCCAGACTTTGAGTCATATTACATATTTGAGTCATATTACATATTTGAGTCATATTACATAGTCATATTACATATTACATAATCAAAACAGTATGGTACTGGCACAAAAATAGACGTATACATCAATATAACAGAAAATCCAGAAATAAACTCTACAATTGTGTAGTCTATTAATCCTTGACAAAGCAGGAAAGAATATCCAATGGGAAAAAGACAGTCTCTTCAATAACCGATGTTCAAAAAAAAAAAAAAAGGACAACATGTAAAAGAATAAAACTGGACCACTTTCTTACACTGTGCACAAAAATAAATTCAGGATGGATAAAAGACCTCAATGTGAGATCTGAAACCATAAAAATCCTAGAAGAGAGCATAAACAGTAACCTCTTTGACATTGGCTGTTGCAACATCTTTCTAGATATGTCTCCTGAGGCAAGGGAAAGAAATGCAAAAATACACTATTGAGACTACATCACAATAAAAAGGTTCTGCACACCTAAGGAAACAATCAACAAGGGGCACCTGGGTGGCTCAGTGGGTTTAGCCTCTGTTTTTGGCTCAGGTCATGATCTCAGGGTCCTGGGATTGAGTACCACATCGGGCTCTCTGCTCAGCAGGGAGCCTGCTTCATCCTCTCTCACTCTCTCTTTCTGGCTACTTGTGATCTCTGTCTGTCAAATAAATAAATAAAATCTTAAAAAAAAATAAACAAGACCAAAAAGCAACTTATGAAATGAAGGAATTTGTAAATGACATATCTGATAAAGGGTTAGTATCCAACATACATAATGAATTGATACAACTCAATATAAAAAACAAACAACAAAATAAGCCAATTTTAAAAATGGGCAGAAGACTGAACAAATATTTCTCCAAAAAAGACATACAGCCAACAGACACATGAGAAGATGTTGAACATCACTCATCGTCAGAGAAATGCAAATTACAACCACAGTGAGATACCATCTTATACTTGTCAGAATAGTTAAAATCAACACAAGAAACTACAGGTGTTGGGGAAGATGTTGGAGAGGCAGTGGAGAACCCTCTTGCACTGTTGGAGGGAATGCAAACTGGTGCAGCCATTGTGGAAAACAGTATGGAGTTTCCTCAATAAGTTAAAAATAGAACTACCTTATGATCCAGCAATCATAAATACTGGGTATTTTCCAAAGAATAAAGAACATTAATAAAAAGGGATACATACCTCCCACCATGTTTACAGCAGCATTATTTACAATAACTAAGCTATTAGAAGACGCCCAAGTGTGTCCATCAATTGATGAATGAAGAAGAAAGATGTGGTGTTTATACATAGAATGGACTCTTATTTAGCCATAAGAATGAAATCTTGCCATTTGCAATGACATGGATAGAGCTAGAGAATATAATTCTAAGTGAAATAAGTCAGTCAGAGAAAGACAAATACCATATGATTTCATTCATATGGAATTTAAGAAACTAAATAAACTATCAAAGGGGAAAAGATGAGAGACACACACAAATCAAGAAACAGACTTAATTATACAGGACAAACTGATGGCTCCTGGAGGGATGGGTTAGATAGGTGATGGGGTTTAAGGAGGGCATTTGTCATGATGAGCACAGGGTAATGTACAGAAATGTTGAATCACTATATTATACACCTGAAACTAATATTATGCACCCAAAACTAATATAACACTATGTTAACTGGAATTTTACAACTTTAAAAATGTTAAATAAAACACAGCCAGTGTTCTTTCAACAAAAATTAAGATCTACAAATTATATACTGAATGGTTATTTATAAAACTCTGCTAAACTCTTCAAGGGAGAGTGTTGAATAAGTCACAGGTCCACTTCAAGTAGCTTACAGTTTACTTAATGGAGATGAATATATCTGCAAAAAACTAATAGACGGCATCACAAAAATTATTTGGTTGCTTTAGCTTCATAGTAACAAACTGGATACAGGTAAGTTATAGTGAGTTCCTTGGCATAACCCAAGCAGAGTTTATAAATTTGCCTTCAGTTACTTTGTGTAGGATAACTAGTTCACTCCAATTCTCTACATCACCGTTACTCAAAGTGTGGTCCACAGACTGAAGTGTGTGATACTGGTCCTCAGTGAGACAGACAAGTATCAGGACAAACATTTAGAAATATTTATAAAAATTGATAAGGTAGTTCTTTCTGCTAAATAATAAAAACGTCGAGGCTTATATTTGTACTACTAAAATTGATATTAACAATGAATTATAGATATTTTATGTACTTACATTCATCAGTTCTGGAAAACTTTGAAAACTAAGCCAATTATTACATTAGCTCTCATCACAAGAGTGATGAATTTCAGAGGAATACATTTACCTAAACTAAAAATCAAAATGCTGCATGAGCTATCTTATGTTTACATTTTATTTTATTCTCAATTTGGAAAATTAATCTAACAGGAACAAGCTAGTATTTTCCAGATATCTTTCAATTTTCTTCATCATTTTCTAACTTCTTTAGAATATAATGTTTCACTTTTAAGTTTGAGTCTACTTTATTACATGGATTTTAAATAGCTTTATTGAGGTACAATCTCATACAATAATCTGTACACTCATTTTAGGTAGTTTCTTAGAATTCTGGTAGCTGGATATAGTCATGTAAACTCCGCCAAAAGTGAGAACCATGAGAACCCAACTATAATAGCACTCTAGCTGATCTTAAGGGTTATCTTGCTTCAAGTTGACATGCTGCACACTTGCTGACCTAAAGCCCTTGATTTCTAGTAGAACTCATTTACTTTCTTTGAGATTTGTAGACCACTGGCCTTGGGGAATGAAGTACCAGAACATTCCCAGGCCATAGAGGCCAGCAAGTTTGTTTGAAGCCATCTCAGCTCTCTGATTGGCCCAGTGACTTTTTTTTTTTTTTTTTTTAGCAAATTGTTTTTCTTTTTTAAGGTCACACAAAGGACTTTACTGATCTCCCTTTACAAATCTGCAGATCTTACCCTCCTTTGCAGAAAGAACAAAAGATTCTTGTACAACTCCCTGAGCACCAAGGAACCAGACCTTCTTGCTGAACCCACCCTAAGTACCAAGGAACTAGAACTTCTTGTACCACCTCTGAGCACACAGATAACTCTGAAGCTGGCATCATCCAGCCTGCATGTCGTCAAGAAATGTCACAGCCCACCACACTCCTTTAATTGAACCACTTTAAAAAATCTCTGGGCCAGGCAGAAACCTCAGAGCTGGCCTTTGGGCAGGACTCTGCCTTCTGTCCAGGTGCCTGGCCTCCTGAATAAAGCTCAAATTCCTTTCCAATCAAAACTCATCTCTTGAATACTGGCCTATCAAGCTACAGACAGCCAAACTTGGGTTTCCATAATACAACTATACATAGCTCAAGGGTAAAAACTACAGAAATGGGGAACTTACCTCAGCTAGCTCCCTTCTGTACTTCATCTGACCACATACTCTGGACCAGAAGCTGTCTGCTTCAGTTCACTCTTCAGTGCTCCTGGGTTTTACAGCTGTTTTCCGTGTAAGCCCTCTGGTAGAATCTTTGAGTCTATCATGCCCCAGGGCTTTTATTTTATATTTGTTTTTAAATTTCCTTGTTTATAAATTAGTTATATTGCATTTAACAAAAGTATTGGCCTATGGTGACTAGAAAATTTTCAAAAATCTCGTTCATTATAGATTTCTTGAGAAGCACAGGTCTAAACCAGAGGTCCTCGAGCCCCGCTGTAAACTTATCTGAGGAACTTGGCAAAAAGAGAGGTGCTGGCCCCATACTAATTCATTGATCTTAGCCCTCTGTATTTTTTTCTCCCAAACCCAGGTAATTCTGATTCTCAGGAAAGGCTGCACAATAGAGTTAACTAAGTAAGCTAAGATCTTTTATCAGCTGAAGAATTTTTGATTTATGACAGATGTTAGTTTATCACTAAATGTGGTCTTTTCACCCACGGATTTTAAGTTGGATAGAGAAATGAATAAAGATCATTTTCTGATAGACCTACTAGCAGAAATACAGAAAACCTTTTGATATTAGCCAATTAAATGGGCACAGAACATGAGGAACAGAATTTTCCTACTGGTAAACATTTTCTCTAACTTGCTAATATTCTCTCAAACACAACTTGCCCATTTTTTTTCTCTCAATTTAAGCTCTGTGCAATGAAAAAAAAATCTGAAGTCCTATGTGATCCCAGCAATGAGCCTTACCTTTTTCAGTATAATGTACATCTCTTCTTTCCCTTCTCCCCCAACCCCAAATGCATGTCAGGTGCCCACCTAACAGTGATATTTCTATGGTGTGGCTCCTAAACCAGGAGTATCAGAACCACCTGGGAATTCTTTGAACTGCAGGTCCATGAACTTTGCCCCAAACGTGCTGAATCTGAAACCCTGAATGGGGCATTAGAAATAAGAGGCCCTCCCAGTGATACTAATACAAGCTAAAGTTTTAGAACCACTTCATTAAGATAGACCACATACTAACTCATACCACTCACCTTGTCGGTGGACATAAAGGGACTTAAGAATACAGCTGATTGCCACCCAAATTACTCATCTTCTCTTTCTAGTCCTCTCTACCTACATGCCAGTGCTCCTGTCACATTTACCCATTTTGACAAGGACAACCTAAAGTAATCTCTTTAATTTAACACTTGAAGGAGTATGGCTAAAGAAAGCCAGTTTCATTCATTAACAATTTAAAAACCTTCTTAATGCTGGGATTTGGGGTATCTGTCATGTATCTTCATACCACACATAAAAGAGACACTTCTGTGATTCACATTTGAGACTGGCCCTGGTATAGAATACTGAGAATTTCCCTCCCACAACTATGTTAATGTCAACAGGAAAGCATTTACTTCCATCTACCTTTATTTTCCCCTTCCTTCCTTTAGTCATTTATTATAAAATAACTACATGGCAAGATTGAAAGAATATATGGATAAATTTGGTTGACTTAATTCCTGGATGTAAATAAAACGCCTTTCCTATCTATTAAAATAACATTATGGTGTTCAGCTGTGATTATGCCTATAGCTACAGAGCACATAATGTTTTTTTTTTTTAAGACTCTATCTTTAAGTAATCTCTATACCCAAAACAGGCCCAAACTTATAACCCTGAGATCAAGACTCTCATGCTCTACTGACTGAGCCAACCAGCCAGGTGCCCCCCAAAGCACATAATGTCTTCAAGTCCCCTTTAGAGTGACCAAATTCCACTTGAAGTTCTCACACACTCTCATATAAATCAATACATCGAGGACATCAAATGACTACAGATTTTAAGCTAAATCTTTACTTAGAAATTCCCAAAGCTTCTTTGTATATACATAAGCTAAGCTTTCATCTCTGAAACCAATTAACATTACACAGAGTTGTTTGTGTAAGCAACCAAGGCATATAACAAAATTTAAATAATATAGTTTGGAAAGAGTAAAAAAAAGCAAAATTACATCTGTCAAAGTCCCTACTTCCTTTTAAGAGAAAAATGATTGAAAGTGCCCATCTTAGCATTGACTCCAGTAACCCTATAAAAGCTGAAATGTCATTTAATTATTTTCCTTTCTAGTAATTCACTGAGAATTTCTAATCATTCAATTGGAGTATGCTTGATTTATTAAGTATCCTGTTCAAATTTTATTTTCACTCCATCAGAGAGTATTAAATCCTCTTAGCAGCAAGCACGTGGAGAAACTGAGGCGCTGAGGCCAGTCTATGGTTCTGGCTGCATTGATTATGCCAGAGAGGACAGGACAATTTTTGATCAAAATTATTTAACAGTCGCCTGATCTAGTGATAAATTGGCAGGGTGCTAATTGAGTTACACCTGGAAGGCAGACACTCCATGACTCAGGGGAGATTAGGAGTGGTTTCCATGAAAACCACAGAGTGAAAGCAAAATAACAAACCCAGAAGAATGCTAAAAATGCACTTTAAAAAGTGTCACGGTACGAAGTGCTTAAACCCGTTTATTTTGGCAGAAAATGGAAAAAAGTTTGCTTTGCAGCAGATACAACCATACACTGTGAAACTTAGCACTATGGGAGGCGCCTGGGTGACTCAGTGGGTTAAAGCCTCTGCCTTTGGCTCAGGTCATGATCCCAGGGTCCTGGGATGGAGCCCCGCATTGGGCTCTCTGCTCGGCAGGGAGCCTGCTTCCCTTCCTTTCTCTCTCTCTCTGCCTACTTGTGATCTCTGTCAAATAAATAAAAATTTAAAAAATCTTAAAAAAAACCCTCAGCACTATGAAAAATGTCCTTCAAGTGTTCCAATCCTTAGAGTTAGTGCATGCATTCTCGACATGCGCAGGAGTCTCCCTCCCATCAGGTGAAAACCTCAAAATTATCTCTATTAAGTTTGTTACACGTCTCTGAAATGGTAGTATAGAAATCAGTGGTTTGGTAAAAGGATGTTTTATCCTTGGATTTTAATTCTTCTAGAAAGTGATCAAATGATAAAAAATTATTTTTCTAGTTGTGTCCATAGAGAAGCCCCTCCCCCCCGCCCCCGGGAAAGGTTTTGGTACTGAGAGTGTATTACTTCCAAATAAAATTGTTGCCTGAGTATGTGGAGACTTATCATTTTTACAGTTATATTTAGGTCATGAAATTCTACATGTTAGCTCTACGGCACTTGAAACAAAGTCAAATTCTAACTGTGTCATTGCAGTTTACAGGGAGCCAAACAGCAGTGGGAAGCAATGAGAGTGGCCCATATGGTTTCTGTCACAACCAGTCAACTCCATAGGACAAAAGCAGCCATAGGAAATATGTAAATGGACAAGTATGGCTGTGTTCCGATAAAACTTTAATGATACCGAACTTAGAATTTCATATAATTTTCAAGTGTCACAGAATATTATCCTTCTGACTTTTTTAAACCATCTAAGGTGTAAAAACCGTCGTTAGTTTGTGCACCATAAACAAGCAGGTGTTGAAATGGACTTGGCCTGTGGGCTACTGTTTGCTGACCTCTGGGAGAGATGCAGCCTAATTTAATCCCCTAGAGATAGTGACCTGGGTCGATCTAAAATTTATTCTAAGAAACAACGCTTGAATAGAGAACAATGTACATATGACATTTATCATTTATAAAAATATATTTTTTCTAAATTGCTCAGAATTAAGCTCTTAAAGGGTCTTTGATTTTATATTTTTGATAGATACTCTAAATTATCTTCTCGTTGAAGTTGTATCAATTTAGATGCCCAGACAATGAGTAAACCTGTTCTCCATAGCCACATCAGCAAGTTGTGTTAAGCTTCTAGATTTTGTCAGTTTGATAGCTAAACAACAGTTCCTATATATAGTTTTAATTATATTTCTCTTATGAATGGAGTTGACTTTTCTGTTTTATTGGTTGAGTCATTCAAAATATTCTTTGCTGCCAACTACTATTATCTTTTTCTCACTTTTCTATTAGCTTATTGTTCTTAATTTCTAAAGGTCATTTACATGAGGAAGGCACAGGTGGTTAACTATAATGTCAGGTACAAGACAACAGAGATTTTGTCTGTTTTAGTTACTGACATAACCCTTTCTCTTAGGTAAGTGGCAGATATAAATTAGTCTTTGTCTATAAATGAATTACAAATGTTTCCTATTTAGTCATTTGTATTTTGACTTTGCTTAAGTTGATATTTGGTACGTACAATTTTTTTCCATGTACATGGCTAAATTCATCAATCCTTCACAGCTTCTAGATTTTGAGAGGTATTGAGTAAAACCTTCTTTTCTCCAAGCTTATAATGTAGTTCTTTCATATTTTTTCCTACAGTTTTGTAATTTTTTCTTCAATCTTTAATGCATTGGCATTTTTTCTTGATATATAGTGGCAGAGATGGATTCAATTTTTTTTTTCCTGGACTATGACCCAGTCTCACCACTTGTATCACACACTCCATCTCTTCCCTTGCTACCTTTCTACCTCAAATATGAAATGCCTCCTTTGCTTGCTGTTTACCTCCATGAAAGCTGTTAATACTTGTACATTAATAGTATACTCTAATATCTAACTGAATCCATGATTTTTAGTTTCATGATTTTAGTTACCCTTAAATATTTCAAGGATATGATCATATTATATATATCATCTAGAAAGAGTAATTGTTTACCACTTTCTCTTTAAAGAATAATCTCATGTGGTTATAATTCACTTATCATAAAATTCATCCTTACCACCTCCTTTTAAAATCTGTTAAGATGTAGAATGTTTCTCTCACTTGTGTAATTACACATCTAGCAAACGTTAAACAATAATGGTAAAAGAAGGCTTCCTTATTTTGTTCCTACCTTTAGTCAGGAATGAATTAATATCCCACTGGGTTTGGTGCTGACTTTGAGTTAAAACAGATGTAGTGTTATAACATTCAGAATGCATTTATGTATACCCATTATAAATAAATTTGCCAAATGTCTTAAGTATCTGTACATATGATCATGACCTTGACTCCCAGCTACTACAATCAGTGTATATTTTCTTTTTCCCCTATTCTATTTCACATTTCAGCCCCCCTCCTCCAACACCATTCTGATGAACCTTGTATTTCGTATCATCCCACATGGCTTCTGTGGTAATCTTAGCTGCTTTTGGCACTTTTGACTCAGCATATCATAGCTATCACCTACTTTTACTCAAAAAGGTGTTATTGGGCTTTTTTTTCCTCCTTCATCTTTATAGTATAGTGTGATGTCCAGAAGGAAAAGGACATGGATGTCTCATTGTACCATACTTATATAGGAACTAAATCCTTTCTAAAATATAAGCACTGTGAGGGGTTGGGGGGGGCAAGACGGTGGAGGAATAGGGGACCCTATTTCAACTGGTTCCCTGAATTGAGCTGGATATCTATCAGAGCACTCTGAACACCCATGAAACCAGCCTGAGCTGTAAGATTACACACATCTGGATCTCTACAGGAACAGAGGATCATCAGTCCAGAGGTACAAAAGACAGAGTTGGGATTGCGCAGAAAGATATCAGAGGATAAACAGAAAGGGGAGGGAGCCACCAGAAGTGAGCCGTTGGAAAGTAATACTCCAATGTGAAAGTGCCTTGCACTTGGGGACCAGTGATAGCTTGGAAACTGGTGGCTGTGAGACTGGAAGGGACTGATAAGAGCACTCAAA